>APFE030539205.1:4726-53376 GCA_000404065.3 Pinus taeda | reverse complement strand
AGGCCACTCCACAACTTACTATCCTCAAGGTAATGGCTTGGCCGAATCTTCCAACAAAAGCCTCATCAATATCATAAATAAATTGCTGGAGGAAAGCAAAAAGAACTGGCATAAGAAGCTCACAAATGCATTTGGGCAGACAGACTTTCCACCAAGAAATCCATTGGGATGAGCCCTTATGAACTAGTATATGGCATGGAAGCCAAATTTCCTTCATCTTTGGGCATTCTTACTATTAAAGTGTTGCAGAAAATTCAGGCCGAACCAAATGACATGCAGAGAAGAGTTAATCAAACCATTCATCTTCAACAACCAGAGAGCAAGTCTTCGACAGAGCTCAAATACTGCAAGAAAAACTCAAAAAGATGTTTGATAAGAAGGCTAAAGCAGAGGATTTCTGGGTGGGCAACAAAGTTCTAAGATGGGATTCACGAAGAGAGGACAAGGGCAAACATGCAAAATTCGATTTTCTGTGGAAAAGTCCATACATTATCAGCACTGTGCAAGGCAATAATACCTATTTTCTCAGATCTCGAGATGGCAGCATAGCTGAAGAAGGCCCTGTCAATGGCCGAATGCTAAAGCATTACAATGATCCTTTTAATTGAAAAGAGAAGGTGGTGTTATATTATGTACATAGAATGTTTGTATATATCAACATTTTGATTTTATTTTTGTAAGAATTCATGATGCTAAAGCATGCAGAAGAAAGCAGGCAGTGCTTTACAGTTTAACAACAACGCAAGCGAAGGAAAGAGATGTTACCAGTCCAAAAGTTCAAATCAATCCAACAGTCAGCACTAACAAGTTCAAAGCACAACGATAACAGAAGAATCAAGGCAATCTGACCTGTTGTTCTTGACTTCTCACAAGGAAAAGCCATCCCCAAGTGGAGCCACTGTTAGCCTCTTGCTGCAACAAGTTACTCATATTTCATGATTGACATTTTATAGGCCAAATATGTCATACTTTGCATGTTGCAATGCTCCATATTTGCTAAACAGTCACCAAGCAAAGAAGGATACTCAGCGTTCATCTAACTGCTTTCCAAATTCTGAAAAGTCATTCCAGTTTTGTAGAATTTTCAGCTAAAGGGAGGTCCAAACAACTTAATCTTGGTCTCCCTAGGTTTCAATTTCCTGTTTTAGAATATAGAGAATAAAAATCTATCCAAACAGCTTAATCTTGGCAGATTTTTAGATAGGTAGAGAATCAAAAGAGCCCAACTGCTTAATCTGGGCCCTTGGAAGAAAAAAGGGTAGTTTGTAGATAGGAAGGCATAAAAAGAAAAAATTGAAATGATGGGTCTGCAAGTCTAAGTGCACCCAAACCAAAAGAAAAAAAAATGTTCAGTAAGTAGGCTGGGTAAGTAGTTTTGAGGTTGCAGAATCTTGATTTCTAATCAATTCTATGTTTTCAAGGTGTCATCTCTACTCAGGGCATAATCACCAGGTAGTTTTATGTGAAAGAGCTCAAAACAGGCATAACTAACTTCCCTTTCTCCCTCTCCCCCAAATCATTAACTAATTTCCCCAAAAAGAGGTCAAGATCTGCTTGATATCTCTTAGTTTCATCATTTTTCATATCATTAGCCTGGGTGAAGATCTGCTTCACTCAAAGAGGACCCATACTTTCTCTATAAGGTTCTATCTCCCCTTTGAAGCCTAAGATATCTAAAGCTTAGCGCTTTCTTGTCATCTCCATGTTAACTAATGACACTATTATTTAACTCCCTATATTTTCCCTATCCCCATACTAAAACTATGTAGATAATCCCCTTATGTAAATATGCCCTCCCCCTGGTTGAAATATAACCACAAATACTTCACTGGGAATTACTAAGTCACCTGAACTTTAGTAAGAACCCTCCCTCTGCAAAAATTTCCACTCCCAAGTGTTTGGACCCCTTCCAAACACTAAGGAAACCCTTTCCAAATGCTAATAACCCCCCCCGCGCATTCTTCTGTGAAAACTATTAATGTTTGTTTGATAAGTTTCCACCGCGCAAAACACAGTTTGCCCATTTTCTAAAGTTTAAAACCCACAACGCTACAAAAAATTAAGCCTTTAACGCGCACGCACTTTTACTAAACCCCGCGCATCTCCCTTTTCCATCCACCGTCGGATCGCCTCCCCCAGATTCGACGGTCCTTGTTCACATCGCGCGCCCGATTGTGGTGGTAGGTTACCACCTGATGTCCGACGGTTTTTTAGTCGTACACCGGGACAGGTGGCGGCCTCCCATTGCATCGGGCCGCCCCTGACAGAAACCACCTCCTTACCAAAGGCGGTCCGATGCACAGGAAAAACCGCCCTCCCCTCACATAATAGGAGCGCCACGTCACCCTGCCACGTCACCTCACCCAGCCTGCGCCTTGCCCACGTCACTCTGCCACGTATCCCTGCCATGTCACCCCGCCGTACTGCCACGTCACCCCGCCGTACTGCCACGTCACCTTAATGACGTCAGCATGCTGACGTCACACCCATACCAAAGGACCCCACAGCTGACGCCAGCATGCTGACGTCATCCGCCGTACTGCTGACGTTAGCAACCAAAAAACCGAAAATTCGCGTAAGAGCAAAAGTCGAGCTTCAGAGCTCCGGAATGAGAAACGGAGGCAGTTTTCAATATCGCGCATCGCTACGAAAAATAGGCCATATTGGGGAATATTTAGGGAATCTTTCGATTCCTTGGCCCGTTTTGCACCGAAATTGCCCGATTTTGCCAAATTAAACCGATTTGAAGATAGGGAGAGACCAGAGACAGAGATTAAAGAGTATCAGATGAAATTTACAGAGAGAAAGAATGTCAAAGAGTATCAGAAAGTGGCGGGGACCATCAATGTAGCGGCAAAGAGTATCAGCGAAGATCTTAACAGCGGCCCAAAGCAGGTGAAAATTAAATACCTTCTAGCAAAGTCAAAGAAAAGGGCGAGGCCACTCAAAACTCTCAAATCACAGTTATTGCACATTTAACTCACACCAGAACAGAACTGCAAATCCCAAAGCATAGTTATTCCAGCAGTACTGCATCGAGCCTCCAAGGGCCACATTGCACTCTTTTTGATCCAGCTACCTCTGACACAGTTCAATAGATATTTACCTGCATTTAATTTTGGCACAATTTTAGGTTTGAAAAGCTCTTTTTGCAGACCTGTTTTAGGTCGATTGTAATAAATAGTTTGAGATATTTGCACTATAAAAGGAGCCCTCAATACTGTATTAAGGGTTGGTTTGTTGGTCAACAAGCTATCTTTAGCTGATTTTGCTCCAGGAGAGACTTGCACTGTAATACCTGATAGTTTCTATAATCAAAGACTGCTTATGAGCTTTGGAGAATGAATTGTTCACTACGTTTACCGGTTGAAGAGTGATTATGGAATTCTCGTGCTGTTGCATAAATCAATAAGTGCTTCTTACCTCTGTTTTCCATTCATAAGTTACCATCTAAACAGAAGAAAAGAATATTAGCTTAGAATTTGTTTAAATACACCCTATGCTCAATTTATGTTGTTTCTTTATGTTTTCCTCAGTTTAGGCATAAATATGAATTCCACATGGCTCATGTTTTCCCTAACCTTAGACAGTTATCCGGGGATTCTTCATTGCCCCTAGATAGAGATCATCCTTCCCTCTCTTAAGCTGAGTGAGAGATTCTTAAGTGCCTCTCATTCCTTACATATCAATCATCCTTTAGTTTGAAAGTTGTGTTATATGCAGCTATCCCGCTCCATATTCCTCTTGTGACCAAGAAAACGCACTGGTAATCCTAACCCATGACTCCATGCCCAATGGTTTGAAACTTATCACTTCATGAATTGCCTCTCTGCCTGAAATCATTTTCCTTCCATCCAAACAAAAACAAAAACCCCTGAACCAAAAAGCTAGCCTAAAATCATCAACAAAGTTAAATCATTAAGAGAGAGCCCTCCCTGATTGCAGGTGGGCTAGAACCTGCAATTCAAATATTGGTTTGTGGTTACCTCGGTTGTATCCCTATAGGAGCCTAGGGACAACCTGAGTGATAACAGGTCCATGTACCGATGTCGCTCTCTTGGATAGATCTTTCTAAGGAGATATTGTGCGCGTCAAACGGAGATCGTATGCCAGGGTTACGGCCCCAGGAAGTTGATGTTCCAATTTACCTAAACAGGGCCCACAGTTTGGTGTTTCATCTTCTAGGGTTAGTTTTTTGGATGTTTATGGTTTTCCATTGTTTATCAACAATAAATAGGCATTCAAGCCTCATTGTAAGACAGTTTAGAGGCATGTAGCCGCCACATCTCTTCTTATATATAAGCTACCATTGCCCTAGCCGGTTTATTTCCATTTCTGTTTGTAAGCATATTTCAGTATTTTACATTAATGAAATGAAGTATTATCCCCACTGAATCTCTGTGTTTATGGTTATCTCTGTAATTTGTTGTGTTCTTGTTTAAATCCATATCAGTGGTATCAGAGCGGTCTACTTTTTCTCTATTTTTCTTTGCTTGTCCCCAACGAGGTCCGGATATAAGGAGTTAAGGCTTGAACTGGTCGAACCTTTGCAAGACCAGCCTTGCAAATCCTAATGGCCTCCCATGGCAGATGAAAAGAAAGATGAGGGGGCAGGAGATCCTATCAAAATCTTGCTCGAAGAAGCCCTTGAGCGACAAAGGAATGTGATGATTGACAGCTTTGCCCAAATCCTTTAGCGGCTACCTAGGGGAAATGCATCGACTTCCAGTAGCTACTATGGAAGTGCCACATCGTTTAAGGTACAAATTAATTTTGAAATCCCCATATTCGAGGGTTAGATAGACACAGATGCCGTCGATAAATGGTTAAATCTGCTAGAGGGTTATTTTTCTATTCATGATTTTTCCAGTCGGGAAAAGATTATTTTCGCTCTTCTCAAAGCAGGCCCCCACGTCAAGGACTAGTGGGAAACCTACTACGAGTAGAAGGATGAAATTACAAGATCACTATTTTCAGTCACGCCCACTTGGAATTTATTCCGGGATGCCATTAAGGAGCAATACTACCCTGTCGGAAGCTATGAGGATGAATACATAAAGTGGACCACGCTGCAGCAGGGAAGGGACCAAGACGTGCCTGATTTTACCAATATTTTCCACACCCTTCGCACAAAGTTGGGTATGAAGGATTCAGAGCAGCATTTGGTACTCAAATACTGCAACTGCCTACACAAGTACATCTAGGAAGAAATAGAATTCCTGAACATCTCCTCGCTCGGCACGACATACCGATATGCCGTCAAGGTCAAGAAAACGTTTAAACAAAAGAAGTGAGACTTTCGATCTGTGAATCCGAAGCAAGGGAAAGGTGCCCCCAAATCGCAGAACAAAGGACAAAGCCAAGGCAGGGCGGCCCAAGACAACTCGCAAAAGCTACAAGAAAAGAATAGCACCGTGAAGCCAAAAAAAGACACAGGAAAGTGGTGTGAGTTCCATGAGAGCTCCACTTGCAACACAAGTGAGTGTCAGGCCAAGCAATCACTAGTGGCCGAGCTAAGGGTTTTAGAATCATATGCATGTTCTGACTTTGAGTCAGAACCTGACAAGGGGAATGACAAAGGGAAGCAGATTATTGATGCGGAGCCCAACGCCACCATTGCCACCACGAAGATCCAGAAGGAGGAACCCGAAGATCCAGAGGAGGAGGAGCGTCTCTTCCACTCCTAGATGTGGGTAAAGGGATCCTCGCTACAGTTCATTGTCGACTGTAGAAGCCAAAAGAACCTCATTTGGTAGATGTCGTGAAGTGGTTGGGCTTACCGACCACATCACATCCACAACCGTACACCATCAGGTGGCTTCACCAAGGAAAGGATCTTCGCGTGAGCGAGTAGTGTCGCCTTCCATACAACATCAAGCCCTTCACGGATGAGGTATTGTGTGAAATTTATCCCCTTGAAGTTTGTGATGTATTATTAGGACAACCATACTTATGGAAGTGACATGATGTGTATGAATCAAGGCCCCGTGTTGTTATTGTTACTTTGGGAAATAATTTGTACAGGATACCAGAGGTAGCACCACCTATCGCCATCTCTTTGATTACTGCAAAACAATGTAGTAAGCTCATTTCCAAAACCAAGAAATTTATTTTCCTGATGATACGCCCTCAAGGAAAGAAGAAGACGGTGGCCACGACCTTGAGACAGGGCCCCTCCACATGACAACTACAGATGGACAAGGTCGTGGAGGAGTACGAGGACATCTTCACCTCCCCCGCAGGGGTCCCTCTGTAGTGTCAGGTCAAGCACTCCATCGATATGACCCCGACTATGTCGCTGCCCAATGGACCAATCTATTGGTGCTCCGTTCTACAGAACGATGAAATCAAGAGGCAGATTCAGGAGCTGTTGCAGAAGGTCACATCCGTCTGAGTTCATCACCCTGTGGGAGCCCGATCTTGTTGGTATAGAAGAAGGATGGGACTTGCAAACTCTGTATTGACTATCGGGTGCTGAACAAGATCATTGTCCGTAATAGTTACCTGATCCCATGGATTGATGACCTCGTCGACCAACTGAAGGGGGGAAATATTTCATCAAGATCGATTTGAAGTCAGGATATCACCAGGTACCAATCGAACCCTCCTATGTGTGGAAGACTACCTTCAAAGCCAAGGAGCGCCTTTTTGAATGGTTGGTTATGCCTTTCGGATTGACGAATGCTCCTGCAACCTTCATGAGGCTAATGGATGACATATTGCGGCCATTCACCAACTCATTTGTAGTGGTATACTTGGATGACATCCTGATCTTCAGCCAGAGTTGGGAAGAGCACCTCCACCACATCTGATAGGTTCTCCAAAAACTACGACAACACAAGTTATGTGCCAATTTGGAGAAATGCACTTTTGGCATGACCCAGATTCAGTATGAGGGATACATTATTGATGAACAAGGGGTGCATGTGGATCCAACCAAGATCCAATTCAATTGGGATTGGCCATCTCCAACCACTCTGACAGAGCTTTGTAGATTTCTAGGTCTTTCCAACTTCTACCGCAGGTTCGTGTTGGGATTTTCTCATATCACTTGGTCCTTGAGTCAAGTCACCAAGGGAGGAGCAAAAGCAAAATTATTTTGGTATGAATCTCAACAGAAGCCATTCACAAGGTTGACAACCATTTGAGGTCGAGATAGATGCCTTTGACTATGCTATTGGGGCAACCCTTACTCAACACAAGCATCCAGTGCCATATCACAGTGCAACACTTCCAAACACAGTCTGGAAGTATCCCACTTATGACAAAGAGATGTATTCCATCGTGCAAGCCTACTGACAATGGAAGTATTACATTTTGGGGAAGGAAATGGTCATCCACACAGACCACTGACCCTTGTAGTTCATATAGACCCAAGTGAAATTGCAGAATGATCACCATCAAAAGTGTTCCACATACTTGCAACAGTTCCATTTTAATATCAAGTATAAGAAGGGAGCACCAATAATGTTGCAGATTGCCTCATTCGACCATCGATCATGGTATTAACCACTGTGCTCAACTCTTGTGGGCATGGGACTTTTGATTGGCCACTTCTCTACAAAAGCAACCCTAAATTCAGCCACACATACCAAACACTCTTGGAGGGTCAGCATGTTCCATATTTTTACCTCTAGGATGCCTTGTTATGCCACCTGGGTCACCTTTGTGTTCATTCAAGCGAGTGTGCCAAGATGATTTGGGAATCACACTATAGTCAGGCTGCTTGGCATTTCAGGGTCGAGAAAATGGTGGCAGTACTGGAGAAGTATTTCTATTGGACAAATCTTTGATAGGATGTTGGGAAGTACATTAGATCATGCACTGCCTGGGCCATTGCCAAACCGAACATCAAGAAGCAAGGCCTCTGTACCCCGTTGCCTACCCCTAGTTGCCCTTGGGAATCCATCTCCATGGATTACATGTCAGACCTTCCTTCCACTAAGCATGGAAATGACTATGTTTTTTTGGTCGTCGACAGGTTCTTGAAGATGGCCATTATGGTGGCCTGCAAGAAGAATATTACTGCAGAATCCACTGCTAAACTCTTCTTTGAACGAGTGTGGGTACACTTTGGGATCCCACAGTCTATCATCTCAGATCGGGAAAACAGATTTCTCAGTACATTTTGGTCCAGTCTCTGGTCGATGCTGGACACCAAGCTCACTAAGTCCATGACCTTCCATCCTCAAACTGATGGCCAGAGAGGTGTTGTCAGCAAGATGATCGTAAGAATTCTATGCATGTACAAATCAAAGAATCCACGCACATGGGATGAGAGCCTTCCCTATGTTCAACACAGCTACAACTAGGCTCTCCATAGCTCAACTCGCCACAACCTTTTTCAGGTGGGCTTGGGATTCCAGCCATTATGTCCCATTGATGTGGCCATGACATTTGCAGCTACTCACGTAGATTCGGCTCATGTCCAATTTGAAATAGATAAGGCAAACAAATTCATTGAGAACATCCAACATATTCACCAGCAGGTCCATGAAATTTTGGAGAAATCAAATGCCAAGTACAAGAAGCGACGTGATCAACATCAAGTGCCACACAAGTTTGAGATGGGCGACAAAGTCTGGTTGCATTTGCAAAAGGAGCGCCTTACCGAAGCCTATTAGAAACTTAGACCACTCCGATATAGTCCTTACACTATTTCCAAGGCTGTGGGAGACAATGAATTTTAGCTCAGCATTACCCCATTCCTTGGAATACACCCAGTGTTCAATGTGGACTGCCTTTGGCCATACTTTCCACCATTACTAGACACATCCGACATTGCAGAACATCTCACACCCACAGAGTTAAATCCAGATTGCATAGAACAAGATGCAACTGATCGGATCATGGACACATAGATCAAGCACACTCGCTAGCAAAATATCCAACTGTATCGATTTGTCAAAGCAGGCCAACTCCTTCACCGGGGCAAGTGGCTCACTAAAGGCCAAGTTCAACAGAAGTTTCCTCATCTATTGGAGGAACTCAACACAATGGGGACAATTGCTTCCTAAGGGGGGAGGAATGATCCAGGTGGATATTGGTGGCCACTCACCAAGTCCACTTGGACCCTCGCCATTGTTTCTTTCAGCTTTCCAGTTTCCTTAATTGTAGCACAGTTTACTATTTTTAGCAGTTTTTCAGGTCCTGAACTTCTGGAGCCATTTTGAGGCCCTAAACGATGTTTTTTGGGAAAACTTAGAGCAACATGGGTCCATCGAAAGGTGTTGCTCTTCCCAAAGGTTTATTTCTCAGATAGATCTTTCTAATGAGATATTGTGCGTGTCAAACAGAGATCGTATGACAAGGTTACAACCCCGGGAAGTTGATGTAACAATTTACCCAAATGGGGCCCACAGTTTGGCGTTTCATCTTCTAGGGTTAGGTTTTCGGATGTTTAGGGTTTTCCATTATTTCTCAACAATAAATAGGTCTTTGAGCCTCATTGTAAGACAGTTTAGAGGCATGTAGCTACCACATCTCTTCTCAGAGATAAGCTACCATCGCCCTCGCTGGTTTATTTCCATTTCTGTTTGTAAGCATATTTCAGTGTTTTACATTAATGAAATAAAATATTATTTCCACTGCATCTCTGTGTTTATGGTTATCTCTGTAATTTGTTGCGTTCGTGTTTAAATCCATATCACCGGATCATACAGTAACAAGAGAAACAAGCAGAGGTTAATGCTATAATTCCTCAGAGTTTGTCAGACTTGCAACGATAAGGGCCATGGACATGAGAATATAACTAATGGGACATATGGCAGTAGGTCTCATGGTAGACAGAGGTTGGAAAGATCTAATATGGTGAGAGATGGCAGGTTGTTGGAAACTCCAGATAGAAGGGGTGATGAGCACATGTACTATTCTAGTTCCGGTTATGATAGACACCATGATCATCATCTCTATAATCCTTACAGGAGGAATGATAGGGGATACTTGCCTGATGAATTCAAGAAAGAAAAACCACCTACTTTTGATGGAGATGTGAAGAAGCCAAAAGATGCAGAGGCTTGGATACTTGGGATGAAAAAATTCTTTGATTTGTATGAGTACACATATAACATGAAGGCCATAGTAATGATCTTCAACTTGAAAGGTAAATCAGACATTTGGTGGGAAGATGTTAAGTGGGTCAGAGACATCAAAACATATGACTTGAGTTGGCGGTAGTTCAAGAGGATTTTTCAGGAAGAAATACTTGTTAGAGAGGTAGTATTACAGCAAGGACAAGGAATTCTATGAGCTAAAGATGGGATCAATGACAGATGAAGAGTACACGACCAAGTTTCTAGAGCTATTGAGGTATGTACCATATCTTACTAATGAGAAGGATAAAGTTTAGTGATTTGTTAGTGGTTTTCCATTAGCATTTATAGATCGGATTGAGTATGATGAGCCTCGTTCACTTGAGGAAGTTATTGGGAAATTGAAGCATTGCTATGAACAATCAAAGCGTAAAAATGAATCTCAGCAAGGATGGAAGGGTAAAGATAAATGTAAAGGTAAATGGAAGTCTAAGAGGACAAGGCCTCAACATGCAGATGAGAAAGAGAATGTGGCATTGCAAAAGAGATTTAATGGAGACAGATATGGACATGAGTCATAACAGCAACATAGAGGTGTTGGTACTGATTGGTTGGAGTGTTAGACATGTGGCAAGGAACACATTAAGAGAGATTGTCCACAAAATTAGGGTGGTAAGCCTAAGGTTTCAAGAAGAGAAGGTGAACTGAGTTGTCGAGGCATGGGGTGGGTGGAGAATCATGGAAATTCTTTATATATGTAGTTGTGCGTTGCCAAAAATATAGAGACATTCGTAGATGCACAGGAGGCACAAATTGTTGGGGATGTTGGGTATAGCATTCCTTGTATCTATGCAACAGTGGACAATAGATAGGTAGAACACCATGTATCTATCATTGAGATGGATGGTAAGATTTGTGATCAAGTTATTTCTATTTTGATTGATCCTTGATCTAATTATAGCTATGTTAGTCCTGACTTGGTGGATATAGGTGTTTTTATTAAGGAATTTCATGCAAATTATTTGTTAGTGTAGTTGGCTACAGGTACGAAGAAGTGAGTTCATCATTGGGTAAGAGCTTTTGCACTTGATTTGAGTGGTATGCCTACCGCAACACATTTGAATGTATTACCATTGGGATCATACAATATGTTTTTGGGCATGGGTTGGTTGTATCTTCATAGAACCAAGGTAGACAGCTATGAAAAATCCATTGAGTGTGTTCATGACAATGGAGAACCAAGATTCTTGTAGGGTAAGAAGAAATCCACATTAGTTAGGATGGTGATAGCCGATGCAAGCAAAGTGTAGCCACAAGAAAGGGTGTATGTTATTTGCAATAGACATTTCTAGTGAGAAGGGGAAGGAGGTTGAGGATGAAGATGTGTTGAATAGGTACCCAGTTTTGCAGCAGTTTCAGGATGTATTTCCTAATGAAATTACAGAGTTTCCACCTCACAAAGAGGTAGGCTTTTCTATTGAGTTAGTGTCATGGGCAGCTCCAGCATCAAAAGCACATTACATGATGAGCACACCTGAGTAGGCTAAGTTAAAGCTACAGTTGAAGGAAATTTTGGACAATGGATACATTAGGCCAAGTGTATCACCTTGTGGCATACTTGTATTGTTTGTGAAGAAGAAATATGGTACTCTTAGATTATGCATTGACTACAGGGAGTTGAACGAAGTGAGCATCAAGAACAGATATCCATTGCCAAGGATTGATGACTGGTTCGATCAGCTGAAGGGAGAAACAATGTTCTCCAAGATCGACTTGAGATAGGGATACCATCAGGTATGCATAAAAGAGGAGGAAATTTACAAGACTACGTTTAAGACTAGGTATGGGCATTATGAGTTCATTGTATTTCCATTTGGCTTAACTAATGCTCCAACTACATTTATGTGTTTGATGAATAGTGTGTTGCGTCTATATTTGGATAAGTCCGTTATTATGTTCATTTATGACATATTGGTATATTCTAAGAATGAGGAAGAGCATGCCAAGAATTTAGAGGCAGTGTTGAGGTTGTTGAGAGAGCATCAGTTGTATGCTAAGCTCAACAAGTGTAGTTTATTTCAGAGTGAGGTACACTACTTAGGACATGTTGTCTCCAAGGAGGGCATTACAGTAGATCCAGAGAAGAAAAGAATCATCATGGAGTGGGTAGCTTCTAAGAGTGTGGATGAGGTGAGATCTTTCATGGGGTTGGTAGGCTACTATAGGAGGTTCATCAAGAACTTCTCACAGATTGCTTATCCTATCACATCATTGTAGAGGAAAGGTAAGAAGTTCGAATGGATATACAAGTGTGAGGCTAGTTTTGAGCAACTTAAGCAGTTGTTGACACATGCACCAATGCTACAGATTGTAGATCTAGACAAGGAATTTGTAGTATGTACAAATGCTTGTAAGAGAGGACTTGGTGGATTCCTTATGCAGGATGGAAAGGTTGTATGCTATGAGTCACCGAAACTAAACAAGAACGAGAAGAACTACCTGACACATGATCTTGAGTTAGCAGCGATCATACATCCATTGAAGATTTGGAGGCACTATCTTCTTGGCAGGAGGTTTGTCCTGATGAGTGATCATATTGGCTTGAGGTATTTGTTTGACCAACTGAATCTAAATTCCGGTAGGCTAGATGGTTGGCCACGATCAGTGAGTTTTATTTCGAGATTAGGTATATCAAAGGTAAAGAGAACAGGGTGGTAGATGCTCTCAGTAGGCGGGTATAGGTAAATCACTTGGTAATTATGAGTTCCTAAGGGATAGACTTACATGATAAGATCTTTCATGTAGGTCAAAAGGATGTCAGGTATATGGAGATTGTGCACAGTTTGCAGCAGGGTGTTCGTGCAGGTATAGGTGATATTACAGGTGCAGGTACAGGTACATGTAGTGGTACAGGTACATATTGTAGTATAGGTATAGGCACATGTACAGGTATAGGTACAAGTGTAGGTGCACAGGGTATGGATTATTGTCTTACAACGGATGGATTTGTAGATTCAGAGATAGGATATATGTGCCAGATAGCAGTGATCTCAAGAAGGTGATCTTGAGAAGGTGATCTTGAGAAGGTGATCTTGAGAGAGTTTCATGCGAAACCTTATCCAGGTCACCCAGGTTATTAGAAGACATTGACTGCAGTGAAGATATATTATTATTGACTGAATATAAAGAGGGATGTAGCAGAGTTTGTGGCGAGATGCTTTGACTGTCAGCGAGTGAAGGAAGAGTGAAAAAAACTTGGGTGGAATACTACAACTGATCACGATTCCAGAATGGAAATGAGAGGTCATTTCCATGGACTTCATTACAAGGTTGCCTAAGACAGTGAGACAACATGATTCCATCATGGTTGTTGTGGATAGGTTAACAAAGGTTGAACACTTCATTCTAGTGAATTCTACATTCTCAACTAGCAATGTGGCATAGGTATTCATCCGAGATGTGGTTAGATCACATGGTGTTCCAAAGAAGATTGTGGTGGACAAGGATGCAATTTTTACTTCCAAGGTTTGGACGGAGTTATTTGCAGGTTAGGGCAAAAATTTGACCTTCAACACAGCTTATCATCCACTGACAGATGGACAGACATAAAGGGTCAATAAGATATTGGAGGACATGTTGAGGATGTATGTGATTCATCAACAGTGGAAGTGGGAAGAGTATCTCCCCTTGGTAGAGTTCGCATACAACAACATTTATCAGGATTCATTAAGGATGCATCCTTGTGATGCATTGTATGGGCAGAGTTGCAATACTCCCATCAGTTGGAGTGATCCGGTTAACAGGTATTGATTGGACCAGAGATGTTAGCAGACATGGAACAGGAAATACAGGTTATAAAGAAAAATCTAAAGGCAGAACATGATAGGCAGAAGAGCTATGCAGATAGGAATAGGTTCTTCAAGGCATTCTAGGTTGGGGAACAGGTGTACTTGCACATCAAACTGAAGAAGAGCATCTTGTGCATTGGATCATGTGCCAAGATGACACCACGGTTTTGTGGATCCTTCAACATTGTTGAGAGGATTGGGCCAGTAGCCTATCGACTTGTACTGCCTCCGATAGTGAAAATCCATGATGTTTTCCATGTATCATTGCTTAAGAAGTATGTTAAAGATGTTGATAATGTGATTGACTGGCTTGTATTGTAGGTGGAACCAGATGGAGAATTCCAGCCAGCGCCTTAGTGTATATTGTAGAAAAAGGTGCTTATGCTCTGAAACTGAGCAATTGAGAAAGTTAATGTGTAGTGGAAGAAATTTGGGCCCGATGAAGCTACATGGGAGATGACAGATCATATGTGGGCTATGTATCCTTCCTTGTTTGTCGATTGAGGAAAATAAATTTTGGCTTGGTGTTTTGGTGTGATTTTGGTATATGCTTTGGATATGTTCTGGTATATGTTTTGATGATTTTTCTATATGTACATATGTATATGGATGTAAGTACTTCCATGAGCTAAGTTATAAATCTCCAATAAGTGGTATGGGTGTCATGTCATTACTTTGTCATGTTGTTATGTTGTTATGTTGGTTTTCTTTTAGCGGGGTGATCATTGTAAATATTGCATCGAGCTATGTTATAAATCTCCATGGGTAGTATGTTTGCTTTTCATTGGTTTTGTTGAGGTCTTGGTGTGGTCTAACACTGAGGACGGCGTTCCCTAAGGTGGAGGGTTCTATAACAGCCCTAATGAAAATTTCATGTAATAAAAGTTAAAATAATAACCACGGTTGGGGGACACTTATTCCAAGTTGAATGTTGGGCAAGACATCCTAAGGGGTGTTCATTTGGTTTATTATGGCTAAGGAAATTGGCAAAGGCAATGGCTAAGGCTTTGGAAAGAAAAAATGGTATTTTTGGCACATTTATTTATGAAAATAATGGAAATTATGAGAAAAGGGAGGTGAAAGGTCACAAGTTTCATGTGAGGAGGAAATTGAAGGAAAATAATGGAAAATGAAAAAAATAGAGGCCTCATTCATAAAAAGACTTCTGAGGATCAATTGATAACCTTTTTTCAGTTGAGTTTTGGAGCTCTCTCATTATTATCTCTCTCTCTCTCACTCTTGGACACTTTGAGTTTTCTTGCACAATTTTTGGCATTGGATAAAGAAAGGAAAAGAAGGCAAGAGGAAGCAAAGATCAAGCAGGGAAAGGTAGGATCAAGCTGCTACAATAGGATTCATCATAGGTATCGATTTTCCTGTGTATTTTCCTTTCTAGATTTGGCATGCATGGTATTGCATGTGGTTCTTTTACTATTGTGGCATGGGTTTTTCTAGGTGTAACATTGTTTTCAACCTAACCTTTCCATTTCTAAATAGTCATGGTGCGATGGGGTTCTCATGTTTTGGTTGAGTTGGATTGCTGGATGGATTCAAAGCTGAGTGGGGTGGATCTCTAAATGATAGAGCACATGGCCTACTGGTCATTGAACCAGACTATGGATCACGGTAAAGCCAATGGCCTAGTGATCCCTGAGCCAGACTATGGGTTGCGGTAAAGCCAAGATTGTGTTGCCTCGGCGGGCCTAGGAATCCTTGCCTTTGAATGGAAATATATATGGTAAATACAAGAGGTGATTTTCTCTCCTTTGGGCCTAGTAATATCGAGTTCTGGATATGTGGTAAAGCCGAGAGAGTGGGTCTCAGTTGAAGGTCTAGTGATATGAGTTTGGATTGCAGTAAAGCCTGAGATACTAGGAGTTAGGAAAATTCCTCATGATGTAGGTGGAGAAATCTGGTGACATCCATGCTTGTTTCTCCTAGTTATCGAGTGGAGATCATGGTAAATCTTGTTATGATGTGTTCATTGTGTTGACCTAGTGATCCGGGATGGATTACGGTAGAGCCTGGTTTCTATTGATGAGGTTGAGGTGGTTTAGCCTCAGTATTCCTTGCTTGGTTCTTTTGGTTTGAGTCCCACATTCATGCTTGGATTATGGCATGGGGGTGAATGGTCGAAGAGACATTTGGCTCAACCTTTCTATGGTTGGGTGGAATGTGGAATTCCCATCTCGGGTTTGGTTTTTTTTCATCATTAACGAAGGTTATTTCTCGTATTTCTATGAGAATTTTGATGGATTATATGTGGTTTATATGGTTGTACTTTCATGAGTATTTATGTTGTTACTATGCTGGTTATATGTGTGTTTTATGACAGTAGCTATGTATGGATCTTAGCATGTTTTTGCTTGTAAATGAATGGATAATTTATCTATTGCCTAATAGATGGTAATGCAACAAATGGCATGAGGGAATAATGGTTCTTAGCGATTCTGAGATAAGTACAAGATCCCTATGTTTAATTTTGTTGGTTACACCTGCAGATTACATGCTTGCGACATGTTTGACGAAATGCTTGTCATGGCTAGTAGGGATCTAATTAAGGTCTTTTTTAACTTATTGATTTTTGCATCATTGTTTCCCTATTCTTTTACTTCTCCTAAGTTATCATTCCATTATGGGCAATGACCTGGGCTCTAGGCATGAAAAAGTGGCTCAAATCCCAGGGTCGCTTGGCATAACACTGGAAAATTGGGTCTCTGAATGCTGGAAGGCAAGCCTATGAGAGCGAATTTGGGTTTCTGGATGTTGTCATGCCTATAGCATGAGTGAAATTGAGGCTTAAGATGTCCATAATATCAGTGGGACCCATGGATAAGATGTCAGAGTGGTTGACATGTCTCTTGAGGGTTCTGTTGTTGATGTGGATGGGTTGGTTGATGTGTTCTGTTGATTCCACTTGCTTAAGGTCACATAGGAGGTTGAATCTAATCATATTAGCCTCTCGTCGCATGCTTATCCCGTTCAGTTGGTTACTTGGGTAGATGTGGGAGGAGGGTGTTACACTCAAAATGGGAGGAAGGAGCCAAGACTATGAAGTTGGATCAGAGGAACTCAAGTGTTTAAGTACTAACTCTATCGATAATATCCCAAAGGTAGGCATACCCATTCTCGGTCATAAGAAGATAATGAACATGGCTTCCATAAAATACACAGCGAATCCATTACATGAAATTCTATAACACGGCCACAAAGGCATACGTAGTGGATCCATGTGACTCAAAATATAGGGCACAACCACTAGAAAATACAATGTGGATCTATGTCACAGTATACATCAGTAGGACTATGGTCACATGACAAACAGAAAGTGCCCCATAATAGTCCTAAAAGTACATGAATGATACATAAATCCAACACAGCCTGGAAAGGGTGCCATATAAGAGTGAAATGTCCCTAACGCAAAGTCTTCGACACAACCCCAATAGTACAAATCTACATCATGTGAATAGATGAACTAATGTCAAACATGGTAGAAACCACCCGATTACCAACTAATGAGGTAAACTAGTGACAAACATGAGGAAATCCATCAATGAGGAGAATGGACCCCATGGTACCTAGTACAGTCCACTAAGTGTGAATAAATGAGTTCACGACGAACCCCAATGAACTCGATCAATTAGGAGCCAATGATGTAAACCTAATGTCGATCATGAGGAAGCTTGCCACTGAGGTTTGCAAGCTCCAAGCTACTACTAGTTCGTAGATCAAGCTCTTGGATAATGAGCTAAAGTCAACATGATAAGATCCGCTTAAGGAGGGCCTTGATGTATTCCCCATCAATCGAGATAGAACAAAATAGGATGATGTGATCTATGGATGAAGTCATGAAGAAATGAAGTACAAATGACATAGGGATGGTTGACTCAAAAAGGTCAATAGTTTACTACAGATGGCCGACATAGGTTGAGACTTTCCTTGAACACATAGTGGCACGACACAAAAGTGACTTGGAAGCATGACTAATGAGCACCATGTAATATCATGCAACAATGCAGGAGGTGATGCGCCTCATCATTGGGTAACTATATGGACCTTAATACACCTCCAGGATTACTAAAATCAACTCTTCTCATAATTCCTTACATGTTTTAATTATATTTTTCTAAATGAGATGAGTAAAAATAAGATGTTATGTCTTATGGTCTAATGTGCATTGATTACAGGTTTTTGGGAGAAAATCATGGAAATTTTGGCTAATTAAGTGCATGAAATCGAATGAGACAAGGAGGAGAGATTATAAGAGATAGATCCTCCTCATTAAATCCTCACTCATTTGAATATTCCTCAATCAAATCACACTAGCTCGAAGTTGCAAGAAACCGAGTCATGGAGATCATGGGTAGCCGAGCTAGTGAAAGCTAGGAACCAGTTCATCTTGAGTTTGGGAGCCAAGCCTCCCTATATTTAAGGAAGTTGTTGGAGACTTCAGTTGTATAAATAAGGAGGCCTAAAGCCTCATTAGGATTTAGATTTTTTATGGAAGAGCACTAATCATTTTCGAGTTAAAGTTGTGTGGCAAAACACTGTTATGTAATTTTTGATACGATAATGAGAATAAGCATTTCCTTGATCCAACACTGAGTTGACTCAGAGGGCTGAAGCTCTTAGGTTAGGGCCCAACCCTAGCAGCAAAGGATCCTCTTATTGTACTTGTATTCTTAGGTTATTTCATAGATTAATTGTTCAATTGATTTTATCATTGTTTCATTACAAATAGTGGTGAAGTTAATTCGTTTGCTTCCATTTGTGCATAGATTTAGTAGTAGCTTTAGAGAGATAAAAGAATATTAAAAATGATGAAAACAGGTGGATTTGGCCTCAGTCCTCCCTTCAGGGACCATGATTTGAGGAAAAACTCCTATTCATCACCAAAAGGACAGAATTATGATTTCTTATGGAATTTAGGGTTTTCTGCTACTTAGGCTAGCATCTTTTCAGTTTTCAAGAATAGGTTTCAGTTGTTATTTCTGATATTTCTAGATTTGTATTAGATCTCATGGTGTTTCATAATATTATACAAGTATTTCCATGCATGAACTAGGCAACTAAGTAATGGAATTATGTTTCTTATGTGGATTAGAAATCTTCTTTGTTCGACATGATTCATGGGTAAATGCCAGTGATGTACGTATTGCAGGAGCTTTCAAAAGTACAGGAAGATCTCATGTCAGTGGCCCCAGTCTAACCTCATTCATCCATGATCACCAACAACCACTAAGTCCATCAACCAATTCATCATTTCCTAGGAACAACTTTCCAGGTTTGTTGAGCAAATCCAACCATCTCAAAAATTTTGGTTTGAGTTATGAGGAAGTCCTAGCCACTCCCTTGCCTTATTTCTTCCATCATTCACCTTCCCTAGGCCCTATACCACCTTCCAAATCACTCCTAGTGCTTTCGGCCAGATCCTATAGGAATACAGGGGATCATGTAGGAGCACTAGGACATCATGTAGGAGCATTAGGACATCCTGTAGGAGCATTAGCACATACTGTAGAATGACCTATAGTGGCCTGTTTTGAGGCCGATTTGAGGAAAATGCATCAAGGAATTTAGGATAAGACCCCCACTTGCCTCCCAAGCCATCTGACCTTTCACAACCACCTCTAACCCACCTGCCACATCACCAAGAAGATTTAGCTTTCACATTTTCACAAAAAAGGACAAAAAGGAAAAAATGTATTGTGTTCATTCTTATGCACAACAGTAAAGTATTTGGTTATCTCAGATTGCATGCCTAGGATAGTTAGGACTATACACATGTTAGCTTAGAATTCTTCTGAAGTAAGCTCTCTTAACAAGTAGTTAGATGAGTGGTGTGTTTAAAGAATTTATTTCAGTCTTTCATTGTTGCAGAAGACAATATTTCCATTCTTCTAATTAGGGTAAAATTCCTCTTTCTTTATTGGTAATCAAACTTCTTCTAAATAAATAGAAGGCTAGTTTGAGAAACCATAGTGGTCTATCACCAACTCAGCAGTGACAAAGAGTGGACCCATTGCATTTGCTTGTGTATACAACACGGTCACCTCCAAGTTTGTATGAACCCTGGGTTGATAAAGTAAAGTTGGTAGCCCCAGGTGTTGCAACATTCTTGCTGCAATACTGGTGCTCATCACATTTTGTTGTCGTTGCCATGGAGGTGTCTAAGTAGATGTGATTTCTGCTTTCTTTCTTCCATTTCTTATCTCTTTCATTCTACTATTAGCTTCATTTTTGCAAAAGTAATAGTAAGTTGGTTTTCTTTCCTTTCCATTCTGCAAATAAGATTTCATTCAACATTTAGTTTCCATTTAGTTTGTTATTTCAATTCTACAATTAGTCTTAAAGCTTGAAAAACAAAACAAAACAAAACAAAAACACTTCTTTCATGCCTCGTAGGAATAGGAATAACTTAGGGAAATTTATGCCAAATACCCCCACCACTTTCAATAGCCAACCTTCCCTCTTCTTCGGTGGTTGTGAATTGGAGGACCCCTTAGACAAGAAACCAGAGATTTTTGAAGATCCTACTGGGGGGAGAAATTTGGGTCATGTCTGCCTTTTGAGCTTGTTGTTGTTGTAACTACTTTTTTAGCAGTGCATTTTCCTCCTGCATCTAGGCTCTTTTACTGCTCTCAATGTGTCTCACCATTACCAACTCTCTTCTCAATTCTTTCAGTTGTTCTTCTAGGTGGCCTATGTCTGCAACTCCCTTGGATTTAGAAATTCTCATCCAAGTGTGAGTCCTAACCCGTTCCTGTTCCAATGCAAAGAAAAGTGGTACAACAAACTTCTGTGGGTTGATCTTCCCACTTTCTAACAGGTTGTAATATGAGCCCAAACTAGGCTGAGGGCTTGGTTCATGTATCTCCTCGGTCTTGTCTTCTTCTTGTGATTGTTTCGCTACCTCCTCTTCCAATTTTTCAGTCTCCTTTAGCTTGGACAACGTTTCCTGTAGAGAAGTCCTAGCTTCCTATAGAACTATGTTGGTGTCCATCAGTTTGATTTTCTCCTTCTAGGTGGAAGTTTTGAGACTTCCTCTCTCATAAGTGATAGATATTTTGGAGGGGGATTCCTCCTTCTTTTCAGTAGGTGCATTTATGATTATGATAGGTTCCTTTGGTGGAGGCTGGGGCTTGCCCAACTTTATCCTGGTGCTCCTTCTGGCTTCAAAATACATTGTTGCTTCCCTTTTTCTTTTTCCTTTTTGTTTTGTTGGAGTGCTTAATGCAGCCAGCACAACCATTGCTTCTTTTGCTAATGTCTCAAGGGATGTTTCTTCCTACTTCTACTCCCCTTCATCTTCTGCTGTCTTTTCCGTGCCTATTGTTTATGTTTGTGTTTATGTTGTTTTTGGCAATGGCTTCTCTTTTTCTTTCTGGGTTCCTATCTTGCTTGTGGCAGTCCTCTTCTGGACTTTCTTAGGCTTTTTCTTCTCACTTCCTGTTCTTTTCCTTTTCTCTGTCTTTGAGGTGGTTTTATTTTCTACTGTGGGTTTTTCAAGTTCCTCTTCTGTTTCTTGTTCCTCCTCTATTTCCTGCTCTTCCACTGTCTGCATATGTGGTGTCCCTTCATGCCCTTCTTCCTCAATTTCCTCTTCCTCTTCCTGATTGCTGGATGGGCTGATATCCTCAACGAAAGTTTTGATATCATCATCGCTGGACATATTTCTGAAAATGTCCCAAGCTATGGGAATGGTATAGGTATGTAAGGCATCTTCTACCAACAGTTTGATGAGCCCATGGTGGGCACAATAGTCTGGGGTTCCTGCATTTAGCTTGGTACTACATTCTATTAGAGATTGGAGGAGGAAATATGGGAGACTCAACTTTTTAACTGGAGTTAGATCCATCCCATACCTCAATTCATGTAGTAAAATGAAGTGATAACCATACACAATGGTGAACCTTCCCTCACAAGTGATATAATTCATTATTTGGTAATTAACTTCATTCCATGGAGGAGGCAAGCTTGTCCTTCTAACCCTGTTTTTATCCTCTACAGGATCCTCCCTAGGTTGAAAAAATGTCTTCTTGGCCACTTGTCCCAATGCGTTTTCCTTCTTACTCCAGGGGAGCCCAGGTGGAAGGCCTGTAATTCGACTGATAAAATCAAGGGTGAGTTCGAGGGACAAACCCCTAATGCTGACTGTGGCATGAGTTTTTGAATGGGGTTGTAGCGCCATCAGAAATTCTTCAGTTACCTCATCATCATATCCATGTATTCTATCGAAGAAGATAATCCAATTTGCCCCGGTGAAAAGGGCCACCACCTCAGGGTGCTCATGTAATTGGTTGGATTCCAAGGGCTCCTTCCTCATAAATCCTCCTGGCATGGTGTTGAGTGCTTCTTTTTTGAGTTTTAACCAAGAAAAAAAATGCTCAAGTGGAAAAAAACAGTGAACACTGAAACAAAGGATAGTTGAATTCTGTCTTTTTCTGAGATCAAAGAAGGAATTCCCCGTGTGCTTCTCCTTACAACATCAAATTGTAATAATTCCCTTGTTTTTAAACTATTGTTATCCTGAATTTGACTTTCTGTTTTTGAAAAGAAAAGTTTTTTTTTTTTTTTTTTTTTTTTTTTTTTAGGACAGAGGATAAGTACACAAGTTCTTTTTTAGCAAGAAGATAGATATGAAAATTTGTTTCTTCTTTTCGCACACACAGGCTGGCCTCTACTATTGCATGTACCTTCCTTACGGGAGAATTTGAAAAAGGATGAGGAGATTTCGGATGCAGAGAAGAAAACAAAAATGGTGTAGACTCACGAAAAATATACAGGCAGACTTTCACTTTATTTTTTCAGTATGCGGGCAGACTCGCTCTTTTTTTCAATCTAATGTCGTGTTTAATTCACCACCTTACTCAAACAAGTCATATGAAGAGAGGTTTTCCTGAGCCTACCTCATTTTGAGCTTGAATTTCGACGAAAATCCTGGGTTTTCCTTCTGCGGAGTTGTTCTCTACCTTTCCTGTGGAAACCTTCCTGTAGAAATCTCTTGGCTCTCGTAGAATGAAACAATGCTCTTGTAGAGCCTGATAGGTGGGAGGGTTTTAAAAAAATGGCAGAGAACTGGCGGAGGATGATTGATTAGCTCCTCTGGAAGTGGTCGATGCGTACTCCAATCGAGAACGTCGTGGATGCAAAGTGAACAAAAGGTGGCGAAGGCCTCAACTGCGTTGTCTTTTAACTGCTAGCGTGATTCGTGGTGAGGAGATGAGGTGGTTGGATGGGTACGTTATCCCCATCCAGACCGTTGGTCCTACGTCATGGTCATAATGTTTCTGCATGCCGACTGACTGCCATCACCTCCCTTACTCCCGTTATCCACCACCACCATTACTAGTCCCGAATGTTTTCTCCTGAATGGACATCCCACACGTGCTGGCTGCATATCTGATCGACAATTTTGAATTTGATGGGCCTCGTTTGAATTCCACGAGGATGTGTCACTGAACAAGGGTGGCTAGTTAACTGGCCACCGATTCCATTCAATCGTAACCATTACCATAGTCATGCAGCCTTGAAATATGATTCATGTAATTGAGGAATAGGTTTAGGCACTTACCTGCTCAGTCGCAGCCGTGTTATGCATATTTCGGATTTTGGAACCCATTTCTTCACTATTGTTGTTGCTTTCTCTCTGCATGCTTGGCCTCGGGCTTTTTTTGATGTTCTCACATTCAAACAGAGCTCCTTGCATGTTTCATATGCCTTACTTTGCTAACCCGGTCTCTGGAGTATGCTTTTCAGAGGGATCGGCTACTACAGGAATCCTGTAGGATTTCCTGTAGTTGTTTCTCCTTCTGAAATTCAAGCTAATATCTAAGTAGGGCTACAACTACTGACAAGGATCTTGGCTGACAAGGAATCATAGATGGAAGGTATCAGGTAGGGTGAGTGAAAAGGTTGCTTCTTTGATTTGTCATAAAAAAAAATTGTTTACAGCATGAAGGAAACAAAATTTCTGTGTGTGACTGTGCAGGGACAGAAAAACGAGTGCAATGAAGGTGCAAAGAGATGGGAAGGCGATATAGGGCGATGGATGGAGGCAGGGAGGTCCACAGGCCTCATAGAAAGATTTCTGACCTTTGGGTCCTCCTCTGAGATTGATTTTGGCCTTCCTGTAGTTTCTACAGGATCCTCCTATAGAAGATACAAAGTTTCCTGTAGGATGCGAAATTTCAGACCAAATGAGACCAAAACTTGGGAAAGGGTAATGGTGATGGAGGAATGGAATGTGAGGGATGCATGCAACCTGGTCATATCCTTTGTCTTTGTCTTGTGCGATCCTCCTAAAACCTGCAATGACCTTCGTAAAACCTGCAATTTATTCAAAAGAAATTAGGTTCATTTTTCTTATCTCTTTTTCTTTTCTTTTTTCTCTTCTTTTTTTTGAGACAACTGGGGTGCCTCCAAGAGGTTTTCACCCAAATATCTTTTATTTCATTTTCTTTTTTCTCTGTTTTTTTTTTCTTTTTTTTTTTTTGTTGTTTGTTTCTGCTCAAGGTGTGGGTGGAGTGGAGACAGGGACCTGCTCCACTACCAACACTGATTTACCCAGAGTTCAATGAACTCCTACTTAGAAAGGGGCTTCCCGTAGATTTTCAATCAATTCCCATTGACGAGCATGGGGATGGCTTCTTCATCAATGGTCTGGATAAGGACTGAACCATTGTCATTGCATTTTTCCACTATATATGGTCCCAACCATCTGGTTCTCAGCTTTCCCTTGAAATGCTTGTACCTTGAGTCATACAACAATGCCCAATCTCCCGGCTGAAATTGTTTCTCTCTCAGATGTCGGTCATGCCATATTTTTCTTTGAAGTTGGAATACCTTTGAGTGGAGAAGGGCCTACATTCTCTGTTCAACTAATCCATTTAGCTAAAGCAATCTTTCTTTTTGTGCATGGTTGAGGTCTAGGTCTAGCTGAGCTGCCAACCTTAATGTGTTATATTCAAATTCTATGGACAACAAAGCCTTCTTCCCATAGACCAGCTCATAGGGTGTGAAACCTGTGGTAGTTTTCCAAGTAGTGTTAAAGGCCCAAGTGGCCTCAACCAATTGGTCTGACCAATATTTTCTGTTGCTTCTCACTACCTTAGTCAAAATCTCTTCCAAAGCTCTGTAGTGACTTCCACCTGTCCATTTTCTTGGGGGTGATAAAGGGTGGAAGTTTTCTGCTTAATATTGTGGTGTGTGAGTAGGTCTTCAACTAAATTAGAGGTAAACTAACTCCCTTGATCTGTAACTAACTCTCTTGGGTAGCCAAACTTGTAGAAGATATTTTCCCTTAAAAATTCAGCTACTTTTTCCTCTGTTGCTGCTTTGATTACCTTTGTTTCTGCCCACTTTGTTAGATAGTCCGTGCACACAATGATGTAAGACTTCTGTTTTGAAGGAGGGTTGATAGGACCCACAAAGTCCATGCCCCATTTCTCAAATGGCTCGAAAGTCACTTGAGGTTGTAGGGGTATCTCATCCCTTGGAGTCGGTTTCCCCATCCTTTGACATCGGTCACATTGGCTGAGGTATCTTCTGACATCTTGATGAAGAGTGGGCCAATAGTAACCTGCCTGCAAAATCTTGTAAGCGGTCCTCTTTGCTGCAAAGTGGCCCCCACAAGGTCCATCACGACAGGTTAAGAGGATGTCAAAGACTTCCTCCTCCCTGACACATCGCCTCAAAATCTGATCGGGGCCAAATTTGAACAGGTTGCCCCCAATCCAAGTGAATGGGGTGCTTTTCCTCACGATCTTGCTCTTCTCTTTTGAGGACAGGTGTGGCAAAAACTGTGCTGAAACCAAGTAATTTGCTATATCAACAAACCATGGAGAGAGTACTAAAATAGAAAATAAGTGTTCATCTGGCATTTGGTCATCCACCATTCCTTCTTCACCTGCAGGCATATCTAACCTAGACAGAAAATCAGTAACAACATTTTCCTTACTAGGCTTATCAACAATAGTCAAATCAAATTGCTGCAACAAAAGTAACCATATAATGATACGAGCGTTTACATCTGGTTTATTCATCAAGTACCTAATTGCAGCATGGTCAGTGTGTATGAATGTTTGATAACCGATGATGTAGTGTCTGAACTTGTTTAAGGAATGGACTACAACTAGGAGCTCTTTTTCGGTTACCGTGTAGTTTAATTCTACCTTGGGCAGGTTTTTACTGACAAAGTATATGGCATATGGTAGCTTCTCTTCGACTTGTCCTAGGGCTGCTCCTATAGCTTTATTCAAGGCATCTGTGTGAATGTGGAAAGGTAGGGCCCAGTTTGGACCTCTCAAGATTGGGGCAGTTACCAGCTTACCTTTCAAAGCATTTAGAGCCTCTTGATAGTTGTCAGTGCATATACAATCAACATCTTTCCCCAAAAGACAAAACAATGAAGAGGCTAGCTTGCTAAAATCCTTGATGAATCTTCTATAATACTCTGCTAACCTAGAAACTCCGAACATCTCTTACCTTTTGAGGAGGTGGGACCCTTTGGATGATAGCAATCTTGTTGGGATCCACCTGTAATCCTTGCTGAGAAATTGTATGACCTAGCACGGTCCTTTCAGTCATTAGGAATTCACATTTTTCGGGACTGAGGGACAAGTTCATTTCAATACACTTGGCTAAAACTTTTCCCAGGTTAGTCAATGCTTCTTGGAAGTTGGACCCATAAGGGGTAAATTCATCCATATAGATTTCCACTGAATCATGAACCAGCTCAGCAAATATGCTCAGTACTGCTCTCTGGAAAGTGGCAGGAGCGTTGCACAGCCCAAAGGGAAGGACCTGGTATGCAAAGGTACCCCATGGACAAGTGAAAGTGGTCTTATCTTGGTCTTCCGGGCTGATTTGGATCTGGTTGTACCCGCTAAGCCCATCTAGGAAGGAAAAGAACTTTTTCTGTGCCAGGCCATCTAACACTTGATCTATGAAAGGCAAAGGGAAATGGTCCTTCTTGGTGGCCTTGTTAAGCTCTCGATAATCTACACAGATCCTCCACTTCCCGTTTTTCTTTGGCACTAGCACCAAAGGAGAAACCCATTCGCTATCAGAGACGGGGTAGATGAATCCCGCATCCAGTAACTTTTGCAGTTCTTCTTTGACAATGTCCTTGAGGCCTGGATTCATCCTCCTTTGAGGCTGCCTGACTGGCTCACAATCTTCCTTGATGTAAATGTGATGAGTACAGACAGAAGGGTGGACTCTCTTCATCTCCTTATAGTTCCAAGCAAAAGCATCCAAGTGGTTCTTCAATAAGCTACACAGCTCTTTCTCCTAAGAGGTGGATAGGGCCGAGTTGATCCTCAAGGTTCTTACTGGGCCAAATTCCACATTCTTAACTCGGAGAGGGGTCGAATCAGCCACACAGAGATCAATTGAGGCATTGGCTTGGGTTTCTTCCACCAACTCTTCTAATGGCAACTCACTGGGGGGGAGATTTTGAATCAAATCTTCAATAAGATCATCCTCGATTTGTGGACCCCCCATGGTAGTTTCTACTGTACACACTGGTGCGGAGTAGAATTCATCCTCATCTTCCTCCTCCAACCAGCGTGGTAAATCATGTTCCAGTAGAGGTTGGGCAGGAGGATAGAGGACTAGTTGCTTGGACATATGCCCATTCTTGATTGTCATGTTCCCAGCTCGGCAGCTGATGTAGGCATCTGCAGTAGCTAGCCAAGGTCTTCCCAGGATGAGAGGATACCCAGTGAGCTTTGCCTTTGGTTGGAGAACCAAGAAATCAGCGAGGTACTCCCAAGAATCAATAGAGACCATGACATCTTCCACAATCCCCTTGGGGGTCACGGTGGAGTGGTCTACCAACTGCAGTACTATCGAGGTCTTTCTTAAGGAGCCCTGAAGGTTGAGCTTGAGCATAGTGTCCCTGGTCATCACATTAATGGCAGCCCCTAGATTGATCAAGGTATGGGGGATTATGGTGCCATTGATGTGGACATCGACTACTGGACTCCCAGGGTCTAGATATTTCGAACAAATTACCTGCCCCAACATCAAATCAGATAGTTGTCCTATGACATTGATAGTTAGGGCATCTCTCCTCCGCCTGCCTATGTGTTTAAAGCACTTCTCCTTGATCATCTTGTTGTATATGGGCACATCCTTTATGGCCTGGAGAAGTGGTATTTTTACACATAACTGTTTCAGTTCTCCTAGAAGTTCAGTTTCTTTTGGGGTCGGTTGTGTGGTTCCAGTTAGTCTCTCAGGAAAGAGTGGAATGACTTTCAGTTCACTTTCCTGTTTCTCTTCTTCATCCTCCTTAGGAGGAGGTTGGCTGTCTGGGAGGACCTTCCCAAATCATAGGTTGATCTCCTAAATCTCCACAGCATAGGTAGGGCATGTTGTTTCTCCAGTATATACCTACTGGGGCTGGTTGTTATTGGGGTTCAGGTTCAGTTGAGCAGGTATTTGGAGTTGTCTTGGAGGAGCAGGAGGTAATGGTTGTGGTTGAGCAGGTGGTGGAGGCAAAAGAGTGGGAGGAGAGTTGTATTGGGGCCTCCACCCCTGATGAGGTGCATTCCACTAAGGTTGTGGTTGAACATAAGAATGAAACGAATGAGCAGTAGGTTGAGTATGGTATTGAGATGGATATGACCAAGGAGGGGGTGTGGACTAGGAAGGATGAGTAGGGGGACCCCACGAATGTATGTGAGTGGTTTGATTGGGGTTGCAATAAGTCTGGGATGTCCCTTCAATTCCCTATTAGTAAGGTCTGGGTCCATGTGGCCTCCTTTGGTTTATGAAGTAGAGTGGTTCAATGGCTCCTTTAGCCCCTTGGTACATAGCTTTAAATCCGAGTAAGGATGGACACTGATTTGTAGGGTGGTCTGCTTCACAGACAAAGCACACTTCTACAAAGTGCAATGGAAAATCGTTCCTAGGATGCTTTCTAGTGCATCTGGGACAAAAGATGGCCAAAGACCTCTCAGCTTCCTCTTGCTTCTGTTGGATTCGAAAGGTATCCATTTGCATGGCAATGGTCTGTCTCATCTCACTTTTGAGGTCTTCCATCTGATTTACAAACTCGTTTTTGGATAAGGGGGCATTGGCTAAAAGTTGACTTCCCCTACCTCTTTTCCTGGCTGCCCTAGAATGGTTTCTAAACACAGTCTTTATGTCATCATAAGGTAGCTGGTAGATGTCTCCCCCAGCCAGTAAATGGAGGGTATCTAGGAGGTTTTCAGGGACTCCTTGGAGAAGAACCAACTTCAGAGATTTGAGGTCAAGTGTGCACCTGGCCTTTTTATAACTGAGTTGGAACCTCTCTTCATAGTCTTCTAAAGATTCATCACTTCCCATGGTCATCCGAAAGATTTCTTCCTTTGTTTCCTTTGACCTACAATAATCTCGGTATTTGTTGTTAAAGGCTTGCTGCATCTGAGCCCAAGTTGTGATACTGTTTCCAGGTAACCCCATGAACTAGTGTCGTGCTGCATCCTTGAGGGTAGAGGGAAAGAGCTTCAACTTTTGCTCGTCTTCTGCATAGTCATAGGTTCGACAAAGGAAAGCAAGCTCAAAAAGGAAGGTATCAGGGTCTTCAGTGGTCAATCCATGGAAGTGAGGTAAGGCTGAGGGACTTATGTTTTTCATCATTGTGTCCCCATTGGTTTCTCGGATGGGAAAGGTGCCTTCTATTCTTTCCTCATTTCCTATACCATTTCTGTGTTCAGCCATGGTCTCAGGAGGAATGTTTTCTTGCTCTTCTTCTATTATAGGATCTTTGTATATCTTTGGAGGTTCACCTATAGGTTATTCTGGATCACTGCCACCAAAGAAGAGAGAAGGGTGACTTAGTGATGTGTTGGGGGTGTTGGGTAGGAATATTCCTGAATTGTCTCTATTCCTACGAGGCATGAAAGAGAATCTATTTTTCAGGATTTTTGTTGTTCTTTTTCTGCTTGTACCTATAAAACTGAAATTGATTGAACAACAAATTGCAACTAACCACAATAAACCTTGATGAAATGAAAATTGCATAATTGAAATGAAAGCGGGAAATGACTAATCTATGTTGCTGAACTGAAATTGCAGAATTGAAATGCTAATGTACAGTTGCATAATTGAAATTGCAGAATTGAAATGCTAATCTACGCTTGCAGAATTGAAATTGCATATTTGAAATGCTAAGCTACACTTGCAGAATTGAAATGCTAAGCTACGCTTGCAGAATTGGAATTGCAAAATTAAAATGCTAAGCTATGCTTGCATAATTGAAATTGTAGAATTGAAATGAAACAACTACTCTACTCTTGCTGAAATAAATTACTTAGCAGAATGTTGCAGTGGAAAATAGAAGAAAAGCAGTAATCACAAATACTCTGACACTTCCCCGGCAACGATGCCAAAAATATGGTGGGCTCCAGTATTGCAGCAATGATGCTACAACTCCTGGGACTTCCTTCTTTACTTTTATCAATCCGGTAGTTCATAACAAACTTGGAAGCGACGGTGTTGTATGCACAAGTACTAGCTCTTACTGCAGGTTGTCACTTGATCAACTAGCACAAATTCGCTAGGAGCTCAAGCCAACTTCTATGAGTTCTCAGAAGAAGCTTGTAATTGTGATGGAAGAAAGCTAACTCAAAAGAGGATATTCTACTTGCAGAAAGAAGATGAAAGCTGAAAGGAAATGCAAACCCTAGCAAACCCTAGTCTTACCCATTAACCCTACTTTTGCAAGAAAAAAAGATGAAAATACTGAAATGGATGCCATGGACTACTGTCAAGATAAAATTCATGTACTTAAGCTACTTCTGAAGGAAAATGTGGAAGAACCATATTTTTTTACTTTTGAGCAATTTTATGCAGAGTTATTATGGTTGTGCTTTAACTTATTTGACTGTGCAGATGTTTGGTGGCGAAAGGAGATGGATTTGGCTGTTGCAAATGATGAGGAAGGTGTGGAGAGGAGTTAAGGAGTCCCTAGCACCCTTCTGGGGAATTCCATGGTGATCATATCTCGAAAAATTGCTCGCATGAACTTCTACAAGAAGTCTGCAGGGGATCTACAAGAAGTTCTACAAGAAGTTCTACAGGAGCAGGCCGAAAGTTATTTTTGAAGGTTTGCAGAAGGAAAAATGGTGGGAAAGTGGAAATGAAGGATGGATAGAGATGTTAAGGGGTATAGGACCTTGTAAATGAAGCTCAGGAGTGAAGAAGATGGTTGGAGTTGTTCAAAGGTGAAGGAAGCAATTTTGCACAAAAACGTAGAAATTAGGGTTGTTTGGGAAAGTGTGGCGAATGAGTGAAGGAAATCTTAGGAAAGAGACTCGATCAGGTTGTATGATGGAGGAAGGATAGGCTGAAGTGTCTTACAGGTGCTCTACACACTTCTTTTCAAAATTGACCCAAGAAGAAACTATGAAAATAGAGTTTTACTTATTTTTGACCTAATTCTGACCTAGAAAATGGAAAGTGCTAAACATAATTTTATGGATAGGAAATGATGCAAGAAATCTATGGAAACTAAGCAAGAATAGATCTAAGCATGAAAACACAACTGATATCAACTTTTCCAAGTTGAGATCTAACACTAGCAATTGCATTAGAAAGCAAAAATAGTGTTTTGGTGGCAGCAATAGTACTTTGGTCTCAATTCATGGTCCCAAGGAGGGAGAAAGGAGCTCAAAACCTACTTGGTAGCCTTTTTGTGGATATTTTCTATTATTGCATCAAACTAACTAGTCAACCTGAAGCAAGAACAACTATTCTAATCATCAAAAACAACCTAAGTAATAAAGCAAGATTTTACCTAAATAATAGAAATTATTCTATGAATGCAAGAAAAACACATATAAATACAAGAAGGAAGTACTGGGCACTTGGGTTGGGTCCAACCCCAAGAGCTACAGCCCCCTTAGAAATATCAATTCTAGTTCAAGGCTGAATTAATCTTCATTGATCAAAAAATAATAGTCATGTCACAAAATTGTTTATAGAAAGAGATCGAAAATGAGCTGAATGCAGAGCTACACTAAAGTGCAAAAATAAACTATTCGATAGCTAACCTACTGAGGCCTGAGGCTTTCTTATTTATACAAGTTTAGGACCCCAACAATCCTCCTAAACTTTAGGAACTCGACTGCCAAAACTTGCAGATAACAACCACTTCATTAGACCTGCTCGGCTGCCCCTTGAAATCATCTTTGGTGGGCTGTTGAACTCCGAGTTGTTGATGGAGAACTTGAGGAACGGGTAACTTAGTGCAGGAGACACCCCTCCTATAAATCCTCAGCCTTGTTTCTTCGAATTTGGCTGCTAATCTGCTCATAAATGCATGATCTTGGTCCAAAAATGTCCAAAAATATGCAATAAGCACGTATTAGACTTCGTGGTAAATTGACTATCCCCATTCACTCAATTAACATAAATATATTCAAAAGCATGCATAAAACCATGGAGAATGGTGGATTAAATGAGAATAATAGGCAAAATGAGCCCATATAGTTACCCATTTCTGAGGCTCATCAGTCTTACCAATTTCTACCACAGGTTCGTGTTGGGATTCTCCCATATCACTTGGCCCTTCAATCAAGTCACAAAGGGAGGAGCGAAAGCAAAAATATTTTGGTATTAATCTCAATAGATGCATTCAAAAAGTTGAAACATCACCTCTTCTCTGCACTAGTGCTCACATTACGAGTCTTACAACAACCATTTGAGATCGAGACATATGCCTCTGACTATGCAATTAGGGTAGTCCTTACTCAACAGAGGCATCTAGTGGCATATCATAGTGAGAGACTTTCAGACACAGTCTGGAGATATCCCACTTATGAAAAAGAGAATTATTCTATTGTGCAGGCCTATCAACAATGGAAGCATTACATTTTGGGGAAGGAAACTATCATCCACACAGACCACCGGCCCCTGCAGTTGATAAAGACGTAAGGGAAGCTGCAGAATGATCACCATTAGAATTGGTTCACATACCTACAATAGTTCCATTTGAATATCAAGTATAAGAAGGGCAGCACCAATAATTTTGCAAATTGACTCAGCCGATCATCAATCATGGCGTTAACAATCTTGCTCAACTCTTGTGGGCACGAGACTTCTGATTGGCCATTTCCCTACAAAAGCGACAGAGAATTCAGCTACACATACCAGACATTCTTGGAGGGTCAGCAAGTTCTAGATTTTCACCTCCAGGATGCCCTATTATGCCACCTGGGACACCTTTGTGTTCCTTCAAGCGAGTGTGCCAAGATGATTTGGGTAGTACACTATAGTCGGGCCACTGAGCATTTCGAGGTCGAGAAAATGGTGGCAGTGCTGCAGAATTATTTCTATTGGTTGAATCTTCGATAGGATGTCGAAAAGTACATTAGATCCTGCACTTCCTATGCCATTGCCAAACCGACCATTAAGAAGCAAGGCCTCTATACTCCACTGCCTACCCCTAGTCAACCTTGGGAATCCATCTCCATGGATTACATGTCGGGCCTTCCTTCTACTAGGCATGGAAATGACTGAGTTTTTGTGGTAGTCGACAGATTCTCAAAGATGGCCATTATGGCAGCCTACAAGAAGAATATCATAGCAGAAGCCATTGCTAAACTCTTCCTTGAACGAGTGTGGGTACACTTTGGGATCCCACAATATTTCATCTCAGATCAGGACAGAAGGTTCCTTAGTACATTTTGGTCTAGTCTCTGGTCGATGTTAGCCACCAAGCTCACTAAGACCACAACTTTCCATCCCCAAACTGATGGCCAGACATAGGTCGTCAATAGGATGATCGTACACATTTTGCACATGTACAACTCAAAGAATCCACGCACATGGGATGAGAGCCTCGCCTATGTCCAACACAGTCATAACCGGGCTCTTCACAGTTTGACTAGCCACAACCCTTTTCAGGTGGGCTTGCGATTCTAGCCACTATTTCCCATTAATGTGTTCATGCCATTTGCAGCTACTCAGGCGGATTCACCTCCTGTCTGTCCGAAATCGATAAGGCAAACAAATTAATTTAGCACATCCAACATATCCACTAGCAGGTCTATGACATTCTGGAGAAATCAAATTCCAAGTACAAGCAGCGTCATGATCAACATCGGGTGCCACACAAGTTTCAGGTGGGCGAAAACGTTTGGTTGCATTTGCAAAAGGAGTGCCTTATGGGAGCCTATCGGAAACTTAGACCACTCCGATATGGTCCTTACACCATTACCAAGGTTGTGGGAGATAATTAATTTGAGCTCAGTATTCACCCATTCCTTCGCCTGCACCCAGTGTTCAATGTGGACCGCCTTCAACCATACTTCCCACCATTGCTAAACACATTAGATATTGTAGAACAACTCACACCCTACAGAGTTAAATCCAAATTGCATGGAAGAAGCCACAACTGATTAGATCATGGAAACATAGATTAAGAACACCCACAAACAAAGGATCTAACTATATCGAGTTGTCAAATCAGGCAAACTCCTTCACCAGGGCAAGTGGCTCACAAGGGACCAAGTTCAGCAGAAGTTTCCTCATCTCATGGAGGAACTAAACACAATGGGGACCTTTGCTTCCTAAGTAGGGAGGAATGATCTAGGTGAATATTGGTGGCCACCCGCCTATTCCACTTGGATCCCAACCATTTTTTCTTTCAGTTTTTCAGTTTCCTTATTTGTAGCACAATTTACTATTTTTGGCAATTTTTTGGGTCCTGAACTTCCAGAGCTGTTTGGAGGCCCTAAACAACGTTTTTTGGGAAACCTTGGTGCATCATAGGTCGTGATTTGATGTCTCTCACTCATACATTGTATTCCTCAGACATATCTTACTAACGAGGTATGGTGCGCATCAAACAGAGATCGTATGCCAAATTTACGACCTTGGGAAGTTGATGTACCAAGTTACCCAAACGGGGCCCATAGTTTGGCGCTTCATCTCATAGGATTAAGTTTTTGGATTTTTAGGATTTTCCATTGTTTCTAAACAATAAATAGGCCTTTGAGCCTCATTTTAACATAGTTGAGATGCATGTAGCCTCCACATCTCTTCTCATAGATAAGCTACCATCGCCCGAGCTAGTCTTATTTCCATTCTGTCTGTAAGCATATTTCAGTGTTTGATATTAATGAAATGAAGTGTTATTTCTACTGCATCTTTGTATCTATGGTTATAATGGTAATTTTTTGTGTTCATGTTTAAATCCAAACAGGGCCCCTCCGCATGACAACAACAGATGGACAAGGTCGTGGAGGAGTATGAGGACATCGTCACCTCCCCCACAGGGGTGCCTCTGCACTGTCAGGTCAAGCACTCCATCGATATGACCCCAGGTGCGCCGCTGCCCAATGGACCAATATATTGGTGCTCCATTCTAGAGAACGATGAAATCAAGAAGCAGATTTAGGAGCTGCTGTAGAAAGGTCACATTCGACCGAGTCCATTGCCCTGTGGGAGCTTGATCATGTTGATACAGAAGAAGGATGGGACTTGGAGACTCTGTATTGACTATAAGGCGCTGAACAATATCATTGTCCGTAATAGGTACCCGATCCCACAGATTGATGACCTTTTGGACCAAATGAAGGGGGAAAAATATTTCAGCAAGATCGACTTGAAATCAGGATATCACCAGGTACAAATCAAACCCTCTGATGTGTGGAAAACTTCCTTCAAAGCCAAGGAGGGCCTTTTCGAATGGGTGATTATGCCTTTCAGGTTAATGAATGATCCGTCAACCTTCATGAGGCTGATGGATGATATCTTGTGGCCATTCACCAACTCATTTGTAGTGGTATACTTGGATGACATCCTGATCTTTAGCCAGAGTTGGGAAGAACACCTCCACGACATTCAACAGGTTCTCCAAACACTGTGGCAACACAAGCTATGTGCCAGTTTGGAGAAATGCACTTTTGGCATGACCCAAGTTTAGTATCTGGGATACATTATTGATGAATGGGGGGTGCATGTGGATCCAGCCAAAATCCAAGTCATTTGGGATTGGCCAGCTCCAACCTCTTTGACAAAGCTCTGCAACTTTCTAGGTCTTGCCAATTTCTACCACAGGTTCGTGTTGGGATTCTCTCATATCACTTGGCCCTTGAGTCAAGTCAACAAGGGAGGAGCAAAAGAAAAATTCTTTTCGTCTGAATCTCAACAGAAGGTATTCACAGAGTTGAAACATCGCCTCTTCTTTGCACTAGTGCTCACATTACCATACTTGCAACAACCATTTGAGATCGAGATAGATGCCTCTGACTATGCTATTCGGGCAGTCCTTACTCAACAGGGGCATCCAGTGGCATATCATAGTGAGACAATTTCAGATACAGTCCGGAAGTATCCCACTTATGACAAAGAGATGTATTCCATTGTGCAAGCATGCCAATAATGGAAGCATTACATTTTGGGGAACGAAACGGTCATCCACACAAACCAACAGCCCCTGCAGTTCATACAGATGCAAGGGAAGTTGCAAAATGATCGCCATCAGAAGTAGTCCACATACCTGCAATGATTCCATTTGAATATCAAGTATAAGAAGGGCAGCACTAATAATGTTGTATATTGCCTCAACTGACAACCTATCATGGCGTTAACCACCATGCTCAACTCTTGTGGCCACGAGACTTCTGATTGGCCACTTCTCTACAAAAGCGACCCAGAATTCGGCTACACATACCAGACGCTCTTGGTGGGTCTGCAAGTTCGAGATTTTCACCTCGAGGATGCCCTATTATGCCACCTGGGACACCTTTGTGTTCCTTCAAGCGAGTGTGCCAAGATGATTTGGGAAGCACACTACAGTCATGCCGCTGGTTAATTCAGGGTCGAGAAAATGGTGGCAGCACTGCAAAATTATTTCTATTGGCCGAGTCTTCGACAGGATGAGAGGAAGTACATCAGATCTTGCACTTCCTGCACCATTTCCAAACTGACCATAAAGAAGCAAGGCCTCTATACTCCATTTCCTACCCCTAGTCGACATTGGGAATCCATCTCCATTGATTACATGTCGAGCCTTCCTTCTACTAGGCATGGAAACGACTGCGTTTTTGTGGTTGTCGATAGATTCTCGAAGATGGCCATTTTGGTGGCTTACAAGAAGAATATCACAGCAGAAGCCACTGCTAAACTCTTCTTTGAATGAGTGTGGGTACACTTTGGGATCCCACGATATATCATCTCACATCGAGACAATAGGTTCCTTAGTACATTTTGGTCTAGTCTCTGGTCGATGTTGGACACCAAGCTCACTAAGTCCACAAATTTCCATCCCCAAACTGATGGTCAGACAAACGTTGTAAATAGGATGATTGTACACATTCTATGCATGTACAACTCAAAGCATCCACACACATGGGATGAGAGCCTCCCGTATGTCCAACACAGCTATAACCGAGCTCTCCATAACTCGATTGGCCACAACCCTTTTAAGGTGGGCTTGAGATTCCAGCCATTATGTCCCATTGATGTGGCCATGCCATTTGTAGCTGCTCAGACAGATTCTCCGCATGTTTAGTCCAAAATCGATAAGGAAAACAACTTCGTTGAGCACATCCAACATATCCGCCAGCAGGTCCATGACATTCTGGAGAAATCAAATGCCAAGTACAAGTAGCGACATGATCAACATCGGGTGCCGCATTAGTATTAGGTGGGCGACAAAGTCTGGTTGCATTTGCAAAAGGAGCACCTTACTGGAGCCTATCAGAAACTTAGACCACTCCGATGTGGTCCTTACACCATTACCAAAGCTATGGGAGGCAATGAATTTGAGCTTAGCATTCCCCCATTCTTTGGCCTACACCCAGTATTCAATGTGGACGACCTTTGACCATAGTTCCTACCATTGCTAGACACATCAGACATTGCAGAACAACTCACACCTACATTCTTAAATTCAGCTTGCATGGAACAAGCCACAACTGATCGGATCATGGACACACAGATCAAGAACATCTGAAAACAAAGGATCGAACTATATCAAGTTATCAAAGTAGGACAACTCCTTCACCACGGCAAGTGGCTCACCAGGGACCAAGTTCAGCAAAAGTTTCCTCATCTCGTTGAGGAACTCAATGCAATGCGGACCATTGCTTCCTAAGGGGGGAGGAATGATCCAGGTGGATATTGGTGGCCACCCACCTATTCCACTTGGACCCCCACCATTGTTTCTTTAAGTCTTTTAGTTTCCTTATTTGTAGCACAATTTACTATTTTTGGTAGTTTTTCGGGTCTTGAACTTCTGGAGCCGCTTTGAGGCCCTAAACGACATTTTTTGGGAAAACCGACAACAATATATCTCTGCTCACTCAAAAGTTGTAGTCCTCGGACAAATCTTTATAATGAGGTATTGTGTGCATCAAACGGATATCATATGCCAAAGTTATGACCCCGGGAAGTTGATGTACCAATTTACCCAAACGAGGCCCATAGTTTGGCGATTCATCTCCTAGGGTTAGGTTTTTGGATGTTTAGGGTTTTCCATTGTTTCTCAACAATAAATACGCCTTTGAGCCTCATTGTAACACAATTCAAAGGCATGTAGCTGCCACATCTCTTCTGAGAGATAAGCTACAATCGCCCGAGCTAGTCTTATTTCAATTCTATCTGTAGAGTGTCATTTCCACTACCTCTTTGTATCTATGGTTATATCTGTAATTTGTTGCATTTATTTTTAAATCCGGATCTGTGGTATCAGAGTGGTTTGTTGCTTCTTTATTTTTCTTTGCATGTCCCCAACGAGGTTCGGATATAAGGAGTTAGGGCTTGAACTGGTCAAACCTTTGCAAGACCAGCCCCACAAATCCCGATGGCCTCCCATGGTGGATGAAAAGAAAGACGAGGGGGCAGGAGATCCTATCAAAATTTTTCTCGAAGAAGCCCTCAAGCGACAAAGGAACACGATGATGGACAACTTTGCCCAGATCCTTCAGCGGCTACCCAAGGGTGATGCATCTACTTCGGGCAGCTACTCTGGGAACGCCACACCTTTTAAGGTACAAGTTAACTTTGACATTCCCATATTTGAGGGTTAAATATATGCAGACAGTTTAGATAAATGGTTAAATCTACTAGAAGGATATTTTTCCGTTCATGATTTTTCCAGCTGGGAAAAGATCACTTTTTCACTTCTCAAAGCAACCCCCCACATCAAGGACTGGTTGGAAACCTACTGTGAGCAGAAGGATGAAAGTACGAACTCATTGTTTTCAGCCGCACCCACTTGGAACTCGTTTCGGGATGCCACCAAGGAGAAGTACTACCCTGTCAGGAGCTATGAGGATAAATACATCAAGTGGACAACGCTGCAACAGGGAAGGGACCAAGATGTGCCAGAGTTTAGCAATGTTTCTCATACCCTTTGCATGAAGTTGGGTATCAAGGATTTTGAGAAGCATTTGGTTCTCAAGTACTGCGACTGCCTACACAGGTACATCCAGGACAAGATGGAGTTCCTGGACATCTCCTCGCTCGACATGACATACCGATATGCCATCAAGATCGAGCAAAAGCTTAAATAAAAGAAGCAAGACTTTGGATCTGTGAATCCAAAGCAAGGGAAAGGTGCCCCCAAACTACAGAACAAAGGACAAATCGAAGGCGGGGCGGCCCAGGACAACCCACCAAAGCCACAAGCAAAGAACAACACCGCGAAGCCAAAGAAGGACACGAGAAAGTGGTGTGAGTTCCATAAGAGCTCCACTCATAACACAAGTGAGTGTCGGGCCAGGAATTCATTGATGGCCGAACTAAAGGCTTCAGAATTAGATGCATGTTTCAAATCTTAGTCAAAACCCGACAAGGGGAATAACAAAGGGAAGCAGATTATTGATGCAGAACCCAATGCCACCATTACCACCACGAAGATCCAGAAGGAGGAACTCGAAGATCCAGAGGAGGTGAAGCACCTCTTCCATTCCCGTATGTGGGTAAAGTGTTCCCCACTACAGTTCATTATCAACAGCGGGAGCCAAAAGAACCTCATTTCAGTAGAGGTTGTGAAGTGGTTGGGCTTACCGACCACAACATATCCAAAACCATACACCATCGGGTGGCTTCACCAAGGACGAGATCTTCGCGTGAGCCAACAGTGTCACCTTCCATACAACATCAAGCCCTTGACAGATAAGGTATTATGTGACATTTCTCCCCTTGATGTTTGTGATGTATTATTAGGCCAACCATACTTATGGAAGCAACATGTTGTGTATGAGTCAAGGCCTTGAGCTATTATTGTTACTTTGGGAAATAAGTTGTACAGGATACTGGAGGTAGCACCACCTACTGCCATCTCTTTGGTTACTACAAAACAATGCAATAAGCTCATTTCCAAAACCAGGAAATTCGTTTTCCTGATGATATGCCCTCAGCGAAAGAAGAAGACAATGGCCATGACCTTGAGACAGGGCCCCTCCCCACGACAACAACAAATGGACAAGGTCATGGAGGAGTACGAGGACATCTTCACCTCTCCCGCAAGGGTGCCTCTACACTTTCAGGTCAAGCACTCCATCGATCTGACCCCAAGTGCATTGTTGCCCAATGGACGAGTCTATCAGTGCTCCGTTCTGGAGAACGAAGAAATCAAGAGGTAGATTCAGGAACTACTACAGAAAGGTCACATCCGGCCGAGTTCATCGCCCTGTGGGAGCCCGATCGTGTTGGAACAGAAGAAGGATGGGACTTGGAGACTCTGTAATGACTATGGGGCACTAAACAAGATCACTGTTCGGAATAGGTACCTGGTCCCACGGATTGATGACCTTCTAGACCAACTGAAGGGGGGAAAATATTTCCCCAAGATTTACTTGAAATCAATATATCACTAGGTACCAATCGAATCCTTCGATGTGTGGAAGACTAACTTAAAAGCCAAGGGGGGCCTTTTCGAATGGTTGGTTATGCCTTTCAAGTTGACAAATTCTCCTGCAACCTTCATGAGGCTGATGGATGACATCTTGCACCCATTCACCAACTCATTTGTAGTGGTATACTTGGATGACATCCTAATCTTCAGCCAGAGTTGGGAAGAGCACCTCCACCACATATGACAGGTTCTCTAAACACTGCGACAACACAAGCTATTTGCCAATTTGGAGAAATGCGGTTTTGGCATGACCCAGTTTCAGTATCTGGGATACATTATTGATGAACAAGGGGTGCATATGGATCGAGCCAAGATCCAAGTCATTCGGGATTGGCCAGCTCCAACCTCTCTAACAGAGCTCTACAACTTTCTGGGTTTTTCCAATTTCTACCGCAGGTTTGTGTTGGGATTTTGTCATATCACTTGGCCCTTGAGTCAAGTTACCAAGGGAGGAGCGAAAGCAAAAATTATTTTGGTCTGAATCTCAACAAAAGGCATTCATAGAGTTGAAACATTGCTTCTGATCTACACCAGTGCTCACATTACCAAACTTGCAACAACCATTTGAGATCAAGACAGATGCCTCTAATTATGTTATTGGGGAAATCCTTACTCAACAGGGGCATCCATTGGCATATCACAGTGAGACACTTTCAGACATAGTCCGCAAGTATCCCACTTATGACAAAGAGATGTATTCCATTGTGCAGGCATGCCGAAAATGGAAGCATTACATTTTGGGGAAGGAAACGGTCATCCACACAAACCAACGGCCCCTACAATTCATACAGACGCAAGGGAAGTTGCAGAATGATCGCCATTAGAAGTAGTCGACATACCTGCAACAGTTCCATTTGAATATCAAGTATAAGAAGGGCAGCACCAATAATGTTGTAGATTGCCTTAGCCGACCACCGATCATGGCGTTAACCACCGTGCTCAACTCTTGTGACCATGAGACTTCTCATTGGCCACTTCTCTACAAAAGAGACCCAAAATTCGGCTACACATACCAGACGCTCTTGGTGGGTCAGCAAGTTCTAGATTTTTGCCTTGAGGATGCCCTATTATGCCACGTGGGACACATTTGTGTTTCTTCAAGCGAGCATGCCAAGATTATTTGGGAAGCACACTATAGTCGGGCCGTTGGTCAATTCGGGGTCGAGAAAATGGTGGCAGTACTGCAAAAGTATTTTTATTGGCCGAATCTTCGACAAGATGTGAGGAAGTACATCAGATCCTGCACTTCCTATGCCATTGTCAAACTGACCATCAAGAAGCAAGGCCTCTATACTCCATTGCCTACCCCTAGTCGACCTTGGGAATCCATCTCAATGGATTACATGTCGGGCCTTCCTTCTACTAGGCATGGCAACGATTGAGTTTTTGTGTTCATCGATAGATTCTCGAAGATGGCCATTTTGGTGGCCTACAAGAAGAATATCACAGCGGAAGCCACTGCTAAACTCTTCTTTGAACGAGTGTGCGTACACTTTGGGATCCCACAGTCTATCATCTCAAATCGGGACAGCAGGTTCCTCAGCACATTTTGGTCTAGTCTCTGGTCGATGTTGGACACCAAGTTCACTAAGTCCACAGCTTTCCATCCCCAAACTAATGACCAGACATAGGTCGTCAATAGGATGATTGTACACATTATGCGCATGTACAACTCAAAGCATCCACACACATGGGATGAGAGCCTCCCCTATGTCCAGCACAACTATAACCAGGCTCTCCACAGCTTGGCTGGCCACAACCCTTTTCAGGTGGGCTTGGGATTCCAACCACTATGTCCCATTGATGTGGCCATGCCATTTGCAACTACTCAGGCAGATTTACCTCATGTCTAGTCTGAAACAAATAAGGAAAATAACTTGATTGAGCACATCCAACATATCCGCTAGCAAGTCCATGACATTCTGGAGAAATCAACTGCCAAGTACAAGCAGCGACATGATCAACATCAGATGGCACACAAGTTTTGGGTGGGTGACAAAGTCTGGTTGCATTTTCAAATGGTGCACCTTACCAGAGCCTATCGGAAACTCAAACCACTTCGATATGGTCCTTACACCATTACCAAGGTTGTGGGAGACAATGCATTTGAGATCAACATTCCCCCATTCCTTGGCCTGCACCTAGTGTTCAATGTGGACCGACTTCGACCATACTTACCACCATTGCTAGACACATGAGACATTGTAGAACAACTCACACCTATAGAGTTAGATCCAGCTTGCATGGAACAAGCCACAACTGATTGGATCATGGACACACAAATCAAGAACACCTGACAACAAAATATCGAACTATATTGAGTTGTCAAAGCAGGCCAACTCCTTCACCAGGGCAAGTGGCTCACCAGGGACCAAGTTCAGCAAAAGTTTCCTCATCTCATAGAGGAACTCAACGTAATGGGGAACATTGCTTCCTAAGTGGATAGGAATGATCCAAGTGGATATTGGTGGCCACCTGCCTATTCCACTTGACCCCCACCATAGTTTCTTTTAGTTTTTTAGTTTCCTTATTTGTAGCACAATTTACTATTTTTGGCAGTTTTTCAGGTCCTCATCTTCCGGAGTCATTTTGAGGCCCTAAACGACATTTTTTTTTGGGAACATCAGGAGCAACATGGGTCAAAAACTAATGTTGTTCACTCAAAAGTTGTAGTCCTAGGACAGATGTTTCTAATGAGGTATTGTGTGCATCAAACATATATCGTATGCCAAAGTTATGACCTCGAGAAGTTGATGTACCAATTTACCCAAAATGGGGCCCATAGTTTGGCACTTCATCTCCTAGGGTTAGGGTTTTGGATGTTTAAGGTTTTCCATTATTTCTCAACAATAAATAGGCCTTTGAGCTTCATTATAACACAGTTCAGAGGCATGTAGCCGCCACATATCTTCTCAAAGATAAGCTACCATCACCTGAGCTAGTCTTATGTCCATTCTATCTGTAAGCATATTTTAGTGTTTGATATTAATGAAATGAAGTGTTATTTCTATTTCATCTTTGTATCTATGGTTATATCTGTAATTTGTTGCGTTCCTATTTAAATCCGGATAAAACAAAATATGGTTTGACCATGGTTGAACATGGTTAAATTTCATATCGAGACAATCTTTATCATAATGCGACGTTGGACCATGGTTGATCATAGTTGATTTTCATATCGAGACAATTTTTGTCACATTGCGGCATTCAAACATGTTTGATCAGGATTGACAATGGTTGACCATCATCAACCATGACTGACCATGGTTGACCATGATTGTCCATGATTGTCGATGATTTTTATATGAAGACATTTTTTGTCATAATGTGAGATCAGACCATGATTGACCACATTTGACCATAGTTGGTTATGGTTGACCATGATTGATATTATAAATCCAAGTAAATAATAAACCCAAGGGACTGATGTTATGAACCCAAGGGAAACATAAACCTAAGGGATTAATATTAAAACCCCAAGGGATTATGAACCCAAGGGAATAATATTAAACCGAAGGGACTAATATTATAAACCCAACATTGCTAAAGCCTAATATAAATATTACAAACACTAAAATAAACATCGTTTATTTTCATGGTGAGACAATCCTTGTCACAATGCAACACCCAACCATGGTTTACCATAGTTGGCTATGATTGACAATGGTTGACCATGATTGATATTATAAACCCAAGGGAATGATATTATAAACCCAAAGGAATAATAAACCCAAGGGATTAATACTAAAACCCCAAGGGATTATGAACCCAAGGGAATAATATTAAACCCAAGGGACTAATATTATAAACCCAGTGTATATAAACCCTAAAATAAATATTATAAACAATAAAATAAACATGATTTACCATCGTTGATTTTCATATTGAGACAATCCTTATCAAACTCCCATGTTGAACCATGGTTGACAATGGTTGAAATCATAATACACCATGGTTGACTGGGGAATAATAAATCCAAGCGATTGATATTATAAACCCAAAGAAACAATAAACCAAGGGATTAATACTAAAACCCCAAGGGATTATATACCTAAGGGAATAATATTAAACCCAAGGGACTAATATTATAAATCCAAGGTATATAAACCCTAAGAGCATACAATTTTTTTCATAATGTGAGATTGAACCATGATTGACTACAGTTGACCATGGTTGGTTATGGTTGACCATTGTTGACCATGATTGATATTATAAGCCCAAGTTAATAACAAACCCAAGGGATTGATATTTTGAACCCAAGGGAAACATAAAACCAAGGGATTAATACTAAAACTTGAAGGGAATAATATTAAACCCAAGGGATTAATATTATAAACCCAAAATTGGTAAACCCAAATATAAATATTATAAACACCAAAATAAGCAGGGTTTATTTTCATGGTGAGGCAATCCTTATCACAATGTGACATTCAACCATGGTTGACCATGGTTGGCTATGATTGACAATCATTGACCATGATTGATATTATAAACCTAAGGGAATAATAAACCCAAGGGATTGATATTATAAACCAAAAGGAATAATAAATCCAAGGGATTAATATTAAAGCCCCAAGGGATTAATACTAAAACCCCAAGGGACTATGAACCCAAGGGATTAATATTAGACCCAATGGACTAATATTATAAACTCAACGTATATAAACCCTAAGATAAATATTATAAACTCTAAAATAAACATGATTGACCATCGTTGATTTTCATATTGAGACAATCCTTATCACAATTCCATGTTGGACCATGGTTGACATCATAATATACCATGGTTGACCGAGGAATAATAAACCCAAGTGATTGATATTATAAACCCAAAGGAACAATAAAACTAATGGGTTAATACTAAAATCCCAAGGGATTATAAACCCAAGGAACTAAGAAACCCAATCGTTTAATATTATAAACCCAAGGAATTAGTGAACCTAAGGGATAAATATTAAAAACCTAAGGGACCAAGAAGCACAAGGGATCGATATTAAAAACACAAGAGATTAATAAAGTCTAGGAATTAATATTCTAAAAATAAAGGTTTGATAAACTCACATGATTATTAATATTATTAACCAAGACATTAATATTATAAAAACAAATGATTAATAAACCGAAGCAATTAATAAACCCAAGGAATAAATAAACCCAACAAACTAATATTAAAAACCTAAACTATTAATAAACCCTAACAACTAATATTTTAAAATCAAGGGATTAATAAACCAAAGAGATAAAATGATAAACGAAATGAATTATTAATATTATAACTAAAAGAACAAATAAATCCAAGCGTTTAATATTATAAACCCAAGAGAAAAATATTATAAACCTAACGGATAAAAAAAAAGTGCAAGGGATTAATATTATAAAATCAAGGTAAATAAACCCTAAGATAAATATTGTAAACACTAAAATTATTATGGTTGATCATGGTTAATTTTCATATTGAGACAATCTTTGTCACAATGCAACGTTGCAATATGGTTGAACATGGATATTAGACCCAAGGGATTAATATTATAAACCTAAGGTATATAAACCGTGAAATAAATATTATAAACCCTAAAATAAACGTGGTTGACTAAAATATATATGGTTGAATATGGTTGACCATGGCTCACTATGGTTGACTATGGCTCACAGTAATATTAAACCCAAAGTATGAATATTATCAACCCAATTTAATTAATTAAATCAATGACATTTACACTCAACCAAAGGATTAATATTATAAACCCTACGAATAATAGTATGCGTGATGAATATGAACCATTAGATTAATAAACCCAAGGGATTGATATTATAAACCCACGAGAAGTAAACCCTAAAATTATCATGGTTGACAGTGGTTGATTTTTATATTGATACAATCTTTGTCACAATGCAGCATTGCAACATGGTTCACTATGGATATTATACCAAAGGGATTAATATTATAAACCCAAGGTATATAAACCATAAAATAAACATGGTTGACTATGGTTGACCATTGTTGGGAGTAATATTAAACCCAAGGGATGAATATTATCAACTCAATTTAATTAGTTAAATCCATGAGATTTATATTAAACCCAAGGATTAATATTATGAACTCTATGAATAATAGTACACCCTAGGAATATGAAACCTTAGATTAATAAATTAAAGGATTGATAGTATAAATCCACATGAATAATAAGCCCAAGTAATCAATACTAAAAGCCCAAAGGAATAATATTACACACAAAAATTAATATTATAAATCCAAGGTATATAACCCCTAAGATAAATATTGTAAACCCTATAATTATCATGGTTGACCATGATTGATTTTCATATGAAGACAATCTTTGTCACAATACAACATTGCAACATGGTTGACCATGATTTATTTTCATATGCACACAATAGTTTGTCACAATGCAATGTTGAACGATGGTTGATTTTCATATAGAGAAAATCTTTGTCACAATGTGACGCTGGACCATGGTTGACCATGATTATAAACCAAGGAGATTTATATTAGACCCAAGGATTAATATTATAAACCCTATGAATAATATTAAGACCTAGGAACAAGAACCCATAGATTAATAAATCTAAGGGATTGATATTAGAAACGAAGGGGATTAATACTAAAAACCCCAAGGGACTATAAACCCATGGGAATAAGATTAAACCCAAGGGAAAAATATTATAAAACCAAGGTATATAAACCCTAAGATAAATATTATAAACCCTAAAATAGAAATGGTTGACCATGGTTTACCATGCTTGGTTTTCATATTGATACAATCTTTGACAGAATGCGATGTTGGACTATGACTGACCATGATTATAAACCCAAGGGATCTATATTAAACCCTAGGGTTAATATTATAAACCCTATGAATAATATTATACCCTAGGAATACGAACCCTTAGATTAATAAACCCAAGGGATTGATGTTATAAACCCAAAGGAATAATTCTAAAACCCCCAATGTTTTATAAACTCAATGGAATAATATTAAACCCAATAAATTGATAATATAAAACTAAGATATATAGATCCTAAAAAAAAATTGTAAACCCTAAAATAAACATTGTTGAGGTTGGCTCTCGTTGACTATGGGTTGATGAAAATTTTAAAACATTGATTATGGTGACTATGGGATTAATAAGGTGAAGGGATTAAATCATCGGATTTATTAATTGATTATGTTTATAATATTTATCAAATACAAGATAGGTTTTGTTAATATTTAATATTCAATATTGATAATATTAAATGTTAATTTTGCTATGATCAATATATTAATTTAATGTACAATTTATGGATTTTAATAATTTAAATGTTAAAAGTTAATAACATTAAATTGATAATATCTAATAATTTATTAATAATAATGTTATAAAACATTAATTTTAAAACCATGATTAATATTTATAATGATGTTATTAGAGTCTTTTAATTAAAAAATATGTATTAATAAGTGATTTTCAATATGAGATTGAATAATATTGTTTTTTAAGCTTGGTAGTTCATCTTCATCATTGTCAATTTCTCCACTCCAATCGAGGAATAGAACAGATATGACCCAAGAGTTTTCAATATGAATTTGAATATTATTATATTTATTATGATAATTTATATTTATATTTTTTAAGAGATATTATTTATTTATAATAATTTAACTTGATAAGATTATAATTTTTTATAAACTTAAAAAAAATGATAAACTATTTAAGAATATAATTATAAAATAAGATAATTTATTATAAATTATTACATAATATTAGTATAATTTTTTTAATGAAAATATTATAAAAACTAAAACAAATTAAATAAAACAATTAACATAAAAAATTTCAAATTATATAAAATATTAAGAAAATGATATTTATATAAGAAGAATTTCCGCGTTTCGAACCAACTAG
>APFE030539199.1:104842-136645 GCA_000404065.3 Pinus taeda | reverse complement strand
AGCAGTTTTTCGGGTCCTGAACTTCTGGAGCCGTTTTGAGGCCCTAAACGACGTTTTTTGGGGAATCCGGGGGAAACATGGGTCCATGGAATGGACCGATGTTACTCATTCCAAAAATGATAGTGCTCGGATAGATCTTTCTAATGAGCTATTGTACGCGTCAAACAGAGATCATACGCTAAAGTTACGACCCCGGGAAGTTGATGTACCAACTTACCCCCAAACGGGGTCCACAGTTTGGCGTTTCATCTCCTAGGGTTAGGTTTTGGAATGTTAAGGGTTTTTCATTGTTTATCAACAATAAATAGGCCTTCGAGCCTCATTGTAACGTAGTTCAGAGGATGTAGCCATCACATCTCTTCTCAGAGATAAGCTACCATCGCCCTAGCTAGTTTATTTCCATTTCTGATTGTAAGCATATTTTAGTATTTTCCATTAATGAAATGAAGTATGATTTCCGCTGCATATTTGTGTATATGGTTATCTCTGTAATTTGTTGCGTTCATGTTTAAATCCGGATCACATTTGTAGGTTAACTGTTCATGAGAGAAGCTTATGTAAAATTTCATTCTTTTATTAATAAATTGCCTGAAGTGGCCGTGTTGGCTCAGGTTGTGGACTGTTTCCCTCTTTGAGGGTTTTAACCACGTCAAAAATACTGGTGTATCGATATGTGATCTGTTTGTGAACGGTGTCCTTTGGTGTTCTGTCTGAGGAACTTACCCTGTAAATTCCTACACTTTTTTTGCAAGCTGAGATTCTTGTGGAGTCGTCTTTAGTGAGGAAGTTGAAACTTGCTGCTCACTTTTATTTTCTTGACTTCTTGATCTTTTCCTCAATCTCAAGTCATATTTCTTTTCAGTCTACATAAAATCAAAGAATTTCTCCCAATATTCATCAATTTTATTTTCATCATGAATGGCATCAATTTCATCATATTCGTACTCTTCCCCTTCGATACCAAGTTCATCTTCATCTACTACATATAACATAGGTCTCTGAGAATTCTTTTTTTCTAACTCTAACTTATTAAACATATCTGACAAAGTTTTAATTATATTACACATATCCTCCAATGTTTGACTTTGAGAGGATTCCATCTTTTCCTTTCCCTTGTCTTGGATAGACTGTGTCTCTAGTTCTTTTCCTGCAACCACTAGATTTGCTTCTATCTCTAATGTGTTTGTTTGGATTTGATTAACCTGGCTATAACATCTCTGAATGCTTGATATATTATCAACAAAATCATTACTTTCATCAACAATATTATCTTGAGCCTTTAAAGTTTCTTTAGCATCATAATATTCACAACAACCTTCAAAAAGAAACTTGTGAGGATAATAAGCTCTACAATAAGAATTGAATAATGAATGGAAATCTTTCAAAGATGAAATGCTTGAACAAGGCAGAGACCTGAACCAAACCCTAGCTTATAGGTCCAAAGAAAATAAAAACAACATCTTCATGAATGATGCCATGTTGCTTCATGCATTCATGAAACTCTTGGAGGTGTTGAGTTGAATCTTCATATTCCTTTCCACTGAATTTTGGAAGATACTCATTCTGAACATAAAATGCAGGCATATCATGAGGATAGTCAATAATCCTAGTAAAAGCAAATGGATCAAATTTATGGACTAAGAATGTAGGGAGAGCCATCGAAACCCAAAAAAGAAAACTTCAAAGTACAGTAGAGTCGCCAATCAATGTTGTAAGTGAAAATCACAGGTGAGAATGTACAACCAACTACTAAAACTTGTCATTCTCAAGAATCAGCTTCAAACTTAATAAACCCATTGAAATGTGCTCTTATTCAAAATAGCCAAATATGCCCTCCTCACTGAACAGCAGAGGAAAATATTGAAAACCGAGAGAAAAAAATTCTTGTCTTCTCTCCCTGGCAACAGCGCCAATTAATGTTGTACCTTCAGAAACAAATTTCCTGGGTATGGAAAATTGTGCTTAAGACATTAGCGATTATTGTTTGTTGTCACTTATTTGTCACTTTATTGTTTGTTGTGTTCTCAAATGAAGGACCTAGAAAACTTGGTCTTTAAACCTTAATACATGTATGACAAGAACTTCTCAGAATGCCATTTGTTGCTAGATAAAAATGATGAATGGAGAAATCTTAAAGGGGAAGTTAAAGAAAATATGCTCGTCTTTCATAGAAACTACTATCTGTAACTTAGAAGAATTATGAATATGAGAACTGAATCAGAGAAAATATGTTGTTTAACACAGAAACTACTATCTGTGACTCTTGGAGAAGTTAAATATAATATGTTGGTCTTTCACAGAAACTATTATCTATAACTTAGAAAGGAAGGTGAAAACTTCAAGTATAGGAGTGCTCTTTTAAGGAATTTTAACTTTATCTACATAAGCAAATAAATGCCCGCAGCTTCATTACTATACTTGAAAGAATAAAAAATAAGATGACACATAATAGAGAGGATTACAAAATTATACCCAACAATTCATGGAAACTTCTAATTCTTTCATTAATCAACAATTATATCAGGAATACAGTGGCCTAGTCTCTGGGTTCTCCAAAGTTCGAACCCTTTCTTTTTAAATTTTCATATTTTTATACATTGTGGAACAGTTGTTGATTTCTGAAACTGCCCATATAATTTAACTGCTTCTCTAACTATATGAAGTAAAAACTATTACAGAATTTTACAGAGGGTAAAAGACACCTCAAAGAACATGACAAGAACATAACTAAATTCAGAAAAGGACGATAACTACTAGCTTGCTCTATTAATCTGCTGCCGAGTTCCTCTGTATATGCCCTAATTATGTTTAATTGACTTTAGCCATAATGAAATGTGTTGACTTGTGTAATCCTAGGCTTACATATGTATCGGGCATTTTGATTGGTCGAAATACAAAGAAAACACACCTAATCACCTTCCTCTTCAGATTCAGCTCCAACCCTGATTTCCCTCTTTACATAGTGAAATTAATGCGAACCTTTGATTAATACGGAACTCAAAAAGAGTTAATCTTGCTTTAAAAATCTTTCAAATCCACCTGTTCAGTGCTCCGTTGACTTCCCATCAAATTAGTGCAGGGTTACGCCTGCTTTACCCACAGTATGCATATGATTGTGCATATTCAATGATCTTCCAAGTCAAAATTTTAATTCATAATGGTTAAGTCCCCTTTCATAAATCCTTATGTGGAATTATTTATTAAACCCAACATAGACTAACCCTTAGTCACGTTCACTTATCAGGACTTAATCACCCTTCTAAACCTTCAATAACCTTTTATTAATCCCAATATAGCTCGCACATATAATTAAACCACTTTTTAACATTGGTTATACCGTGGACTTTACCTATAAACATATCCATGCTAAATTCATTATAAACCATTTACAATGAAAATACCCAAAAAGCATGCATAACGTACCTTTTTCACACTTTTCAAAACCTCTGCACAGTTCTCTAGGCAACAGATTTTCCCAATGCTTTACAATCGTCGATCAAGATCCGCTTGATCTGACAGTCTATAGTGATTTCGAGTGAGACATAAGCATGGAGAATACCCGCTTGAAATGAGCAGTTTTCTCTCTCCACCTAGCTACTACGTGTCGAACGATAAGTGGAATTGGGTGAGCTCCACTAGAAACTGCTTACCATTTTTACTCTACCCGAATTCCCACTTGTAATTTTAAATCCGCCCTTCATATGCCTCGCGGACCCGCTAGAATTACAAAATGCAATATATAGTTTTTCGGGTCCGACCATCGCAATTAGAAATCAGCAGAAGCTGAGGTGCTATGGGATACATCAGACCCGTCGAGCTTTTAAATATAATATATATATTTCAAGTCTAGTTTATAACTTGTTTCCTTTGCGATTCTGATATACAATGTGCTTTGCAATATATATACGTATACATTCATATAACCATTGGCTTAATCCTTGGCTATACCAAGGCTTATAAAACATAATATATATGCTTTGGGTTCGTCATGTTCAGTTCTTTATTAACTGCTTATTGTAATTGGAAATCGTTGATTCCCATGGTAACTTTATACAAACACTCGATGCATTTTGAGAATTCCATTTAATCACATTGCTAACACACACACACACACACATTTTGGTTATGGCTCCATAAACCATTTATAATATGATTTAACTTGATCACATGGGCCAATTCTTTTACAATTGTTTCTTTTCTGTTTTGATTCTGATATGCAATTTATTACATCTCTCTCTTGCCTTATCTTTTTAAAGATATTTTCAAGTGATTTTTGAATGAAACATGAATATTAAAGGCAACAAAAAATACATGTTACAACAGTGAGTATGACCTTCCTATCATCAATGACTAATACATACATCAATCTCCCAACCAAGTGGGGATATACCAAATTTGACTCATCTACCCAACCAAGTGGGGATATACCAAATTTGACTCATCTACCCAACCAAGTGGGGATATACCAAATGTTTATACATGACTTAAATATAGCAATTATTACATCATCCTTCCCATGCATAGTGGGGGTATAAATTACATCATATGACCAAAAGGACTCATTAAAAGACTATGACAGACAGAGACATATTTTTACATCATGGGCCTTTATATGACCTTTTCATCGAGTGATATACTTGAAATTTATAACAAAGGCCAAGGATCTAAACAAGACCACGATAGTCATCGGCAACTATCATACACCATATATGATCTGCACCATAAGCATCTGTCAACAACATTCAGACCCACAATCTGTATATGTCCATCATCAGTTTCGAAGATATGACAAAGTAAATATCATCAACCTGTGACAAAGTATGTCGTACATAGATATCAACTCATCCTCTTGATCTCATCAAGATCAACTTGCTTCTTTTCCTTAGTAGAAAGAGCCTTATCATAACCTTCCAGGAATCAACTAAGCATATGTCATATCTCCAAGTAATAACACAAAATCATTCACATCATATCATATGCATTTTAAAACACCATAGTCATCATCTATGATCATAACATCATCATCAATAACTACATGATATTTCCACAAGAACCCTCAATATATCAACCATGTATCATCACTAGGGAACATCCTCTATCTGATAAGCATTAACCATGATAATCAACATATGTGAGTATCAAAACTAGCATCATAAAGTAAGAAGGCATTATCATTTTGTGAATAAGTAAGCCACGTATCCGAATATCCATGTCTTCAAATAGCTATGTCTTTATGAGACCTATAATGACATCATTCTCTTGGACAACCAACAATATTTATCAATATGCAACTTAAGTAATCATCCATGTATCCAACATAATTTGTATCCATCAAAGAGATAACAATATGCAGCTAGCAAACCATGAGCTCATAGTCATTTGTCAATCTGTCTTGATACTAACAATGTCAACAATACTCAACCATGTGAGAGCCAAGAACTATTGGAATCTTGAATCATAACTACACCAGATGAACTTTATGCATCTTTGAAGGCATGATGACAACAACATAAAAGAAATGAGTGACTCATCGTCAAATAATGAAGTTGTGTACTCAAGCTTTGTACTTCTCCTTATTCTTATGAAGATCACCATGTAAGCAACATATATGTATTGTATGCATCATCAAAAGTCATCCATAATCACCCATAAATCTGATCTGAATAACAACGATGTAACCCTAAGGAATACAAGTATCATCATCATAGACAACTCATAACCGCAACATAGCATGATGTATCATTTAAACACTTTAGCCACATAAGCCTCATCATCATTGATAATAATCATTAGGTACCAAAGACTTCTAAAAATAATGCCAACAATGTAATATTAGAAGCATAGCATATTCTCCCCCTGAACCTGTGCCACCTTTTCACTGTCAGATCTGATCATTGCATATTTCAGTAAGAAATATCAAGGCATCATCATCAATTAGATATACATCAAGTCATCAACAACTTATGAGGATCAAAATCAATTCTAAATAACATCCACATACTATAGTCATAAATCATCAAGACAGAAAAGAAAATTGGTAGTTGTCTGAACCATATCAGATCATCTTTCTAAGTCTGTCACACTACTTCTTCATCAAACCAATATATACACGATTGTGCAGCTTCAAACCCACATATATACGCAACTTGTCTTCATGATAACTGCATATGAGAATTGGAACACTGAAATTTCATACTCTTAGTTTCTTCTAAGTTTGTTCTGTCTGTATACTAAGCTATGCCACATATTTCTGGCTATACTTCCCTCTTCTTCCATACCTTGGAGTGTGATGATGTTTGCTCCTTTTGGTATGTTTGCCGAATTTTATTCCTTCATTATTTTCTATATGCCCAAACTTATTACAAGCATAACATATTATATGTTTCATATTCCCTATATAACAGTTAATGGATTTGTGACCAAACATATTGCAACAAAAACAATATCCCTTAAAGTACCTGGAAGTTGATGATCTTTCTGTGTGACTGTTATTAGCTTGAAACATTCTACTTTTGCATTTGGCTGCAACATGTCCAAAATTATGACATATAAAACATTAAACATTATTCATCAAAGGAAAGAACCAATTATCACTTCTATTATTAGGAGTAAATGATTTTCTTTGAATACTTTCTTTCCTTGGTTATTGATGGGGTTGACCTCTTAGCTCCTTGTTGAGAATTTCAAACTTTTCATTAGATTTCCTTGCTTCAGTTTGTGAGCTAGATTTACCTTTAGCAGTTTCATGAAAACCAACACCAGATTTGATGGCAAGAGACCTTTGACTACTAAGAATATCATCCAAAATCTTCGTACTATCTTGAAATTGTAAAAGTTTATCCTTTTCTTCTAATTTACCTTTTAGGATATTTACCTCAACCTAATATTGCTCTTCCTTCTCAAGATATTACTTCTTCATGATTTATTCAGCTTTTCTTCCTTCTTCCACTTGTTTCCTTAATTTGAGAACTTCGTTTCCTTGTTATTCAAATGCTTGGAGTAGTTCTTCATTCTGCTTATTTGAATTTTTGAGATCTTCTTTTAGAGAAATGACCACAGCTTCAAGACCTTCACAGTAGTTGGTTCTTTCTATAAGTTCCAAGGTTGTTGTGTCCTTTCCATTCACTTCATTTCTCAATGATGTCACTTCATCCTACAACCTTTGACTTTGATCTTCCTTTTCCTCATATTGTTTTCGTACTTTGTTTCCTTCCTCTAACTAAGCCTTTAACCTTCTAATCTCTTCTTTGTAGGTACACTCCCTTTTTTCCAACAGATCTTGTTGATCTCTAATTATGTTTGTGAGTTTTTTAAATTCTTCCTCTATTTGATTTCTTTCTCTTTCACCCATAAGAGAAAATTTAGTTGCTTCGCTGTCACATTCATTATCTTCAAATGAACAGAGAAATGTATCACCAGAGGACAAAAAATTCGTACCTGATAATTATTTTTCTTGTTCATCTTCAATCTGAGGTGATTCTGAATCTGAAGAGTTGCTTCCACATAATGGCCAATTGTCTCTTCCATTGTCACATTTTCTTTGATATGTCTTCTTTTTTTGAGGTGCTTTCTTCTTTTGCTTCTTTCCCATTGTTACTACAAATCTCCTTCATGTGATCAAGCTTCTGCCAAAGGACTTTCTCTGATACAAATTGTTGGAAATAATACTGAGAGCATGGGTGAATCAATATTTACAAATCAATAACTTTTTCATTTCCAAAATCAGATTTATGTACACTACTTCAGTGAAAGGAACTCACGTGTGCACGCAACTGTTCTTAAGGTAACCAATGTATATCCAGTGAACTTCCAATTTAGTTAATTCATCATATGTTGATCTTTAATCAATGCAACAGTACTTTATTAAGCATTAAACATTAACCATGTGCATTAATAACAAAATCAACCATCACACATAAGCAACACACATGAACACCAAGATTTAAGGTGGAAATCCAATGTGGGTGAAAACCACCTACTGTTGCCATCTTTTTCTTCTTTTAATAATAATAATAAAATCTGTTTACAATCTTGTACTGGTGCAAACTCATAAAAATACACAGGCACCCACCTGCAGAAGGCTACAACCTTTTCTCATTCTCCAGCTTCTACTAGAAGGGAGATACAACCCCTAGTTCTTGTACTAACCAATATGTTTACTAGTACATACACTCAGACCTACATAAGGCTACAACCTTCACTCATTCTCGAGATTCTACTGGAAGGGAGCTCCAACCCCCTAATCAAATCACCAACCACTACTGGCAGGAATCTTCGACTTCTTCACTGAAGGCTCCAACCCTCAGTATCGTCCAGGGACCATGTTTCATCAAATTTTCACACTGGATACTCTTGGTACACAACACTACAATATGAAGGCCATATTTCATCAAATTTTCACATTAGACCCATTAGTAACATTGAATCAATCACCACTGAAATGCAACCATCAAATACATCTACATCAACCAATCACTGAAACTCAATCATAAATCTCTAATATAACTGAAACAATCAATCACTGAAGCCTTTGAACCTCTGTCACAACTAAATCAAACAATCACAGATCAGAAAATGATCCTAGATGACTTTTCTCCCAAAAGTGAAAGTCAAAGGATGCTTCTGAAAACAGTTCCATTTCATAGATATTTTCAATCTAAATCTAATGCAATTTGAATGGGCTAAAATGGACTTCGAATGAAGAAGTTATCGCAGAAATAAGATTGCCATTGTCCTTCGAAAAGGAGGCAAATTGTTATAAAAATGGCCTAAAAGGCTAATTGAGAAAAATTGCATTGGAGGGTTAAAAGGAGGACTTAACACAAGGGCGGAAGGACCCCCGACTAGCCACCTCTGATATATCGGGTCAAAGGTAGGTTGCAGGTGATATCGGGACCTAGGCAGGGCCGATTGCGATATGCCGATATGATATGTGATGCGCGATATCAGCGATTGGCGGATTGGTGGATCGGCAGATCAAAGGTCAGAAAAACCAAAGGGAAGACCCCAGGGCTGTTGCAACAACGATATTACGATATGTGATAAAGCGATGGGCCGATGTGTGATTGCACGCCAACCATCGGATCGATGAGCAGGATCAATGGTCAGGATTTGATCAGGGTCATCAGTGATCGGGCTATCGGCGAATCCCCGATACAAAGGGACATTACATGGGATTGTGATATGTTGATAAGGGGAAAACTTGATGGAATTATCGACCTGATTTCATAAGTTTTCAAATCTGTGAATTCAGGATTTTCAATGTATTCCCGTGTATTGAGGTTTTTTTAACCTCGTGCCTAGGTGATGCGATATGCCGATTAAAGGCATACCTGATAGGATTTTAAGCGCAATCCTATATTATTTGAAGTCCTGTTAAATGCCCATGATGGGTTTTCCATGGGTTTCCTATGTATTTTCGTTATGAGCCAAAAATGTGTTATTTCATGGATTTTGTTTGGAAAGAGGTCGCTGGTTAATTTTTCCATTGGAAATAGCCATCATTCCTTGTGCCACGTTGCAGGCGAGTGATTTTGTAATGGGGATGCATTTTGAAGCGCAAAAAGGCAGAGCTGGGAAAAAGAATGATTCCTCATGATCGAAGGGATAGAGGAATGATTGTGGATGCCACAGAGTCAAAGGATGCCTTTCAAAAAGCGAGAGAGCACAAATGCTGAGGCTTGCTGAGAATGCGCACAGAGGCCAAGAGATAACACAAAGAGCAGGATTCTGAGAGGCACAGGAAGAGTAATGCGCAAAGGCAACTCGGAGAAGCCCAAAAATGTTTGCATGCTGAGGAATCCATTGAAAAGCTCAATATATGCTACCGGGTAGTCTGCAAAGTTAGTGACTCAGAAGCACAGGGTCACTTGGAGGTCTAGCAAACCCAAAAGCTTGTAAGAGCTAAGAGCCAGAGCCATAGCTAGAGCCGAGAGAATATCAAAGAGATCAAATGGTCCAACTATTGCTAGTGTTCAGAGTGTGCTGAAGATAGAAGAAGGCATTCCAGAGACAGTGAGAGAATTCTGAGTAGTTGGTGCAAGCTAGAGCTCAAGATAGCTTAGAGAACTGATTGAAGGAGTCTAGTCCAGAGAAGCCTAGATCTGTTTGTAGAGTATGGACAACCAGTGGGATAATATGGTATTCTAAACCCATAGAGCCATGTTGTAAACCTATGGAGTTGAGCGTGGAGCTTGTAAAAGAATTTATGCCATAATCCCAGAGAGCCTAGTTGAGTTGACTAGAGCTCAAGGAGACATAGCCCAAGAGGTTTGGGTGAAATCCATATTATATTGATGTTATGTGTGATGCTTATTTGTTACACTATTTCACTGTTATATGTTTTTTTAATCAATTTAAGAAAATCAACTTAAAGCACATAAACAGTTTAAAAAAAACACAAGCATACAACTATTTTCAAGCACTTTTTTAATTCCGCCATTGGTTAATCGTAAGGTCTTGGAAATATATAAGCTTTTGAGTGGGAGAGGTTCATGTAAGTTAGACAAGAAGCCTATAGTGCCCCATTTTCAGATCAGGTGGTATCATAGTTTAAGTTTGATTATCCCCACCTTCAAAGATGGTTTTACCAGAGCAAGTGGTATAAGATTAGAATGCTTGATTGACAGAGCAAAGATTGCTTATCTGAAAGGTGTTTAAACAATCAGAGGTTGATTGTATGCTTGTTTGCAGAATGACTATTGTTTAAGTTTGCAGAGGTGAAGGGAAAGCTATTGATAGTTTAGTCCAGGAGAGGACAAAAAGGAAGAAGAGTTGAAGGAATTCTTCTTATCCCAAAGGACCTCAAGGCAATCCTTGAAGCACAAGAGGTTTGTTGCAAAAGGTTGCTTGAATAAGCTCTTTGTTAATCTTGTTTGAATTTCTTTTGTTCATTGGCATAATGACAACTTCTACAAGTGAGTCCTCAAAATATTCTTTCTTCACAAGATTCTTTAATGAAGACATGAAACAAGACTTGTTTGTCATAATGGACAAGGTGAGAGAAATGTATGAGGATGGAAGGAAGAGAAACATACTTAGAGAGAAGTTGAATTTTGTGGAGAAGGAGAAGCAGTTGCTTTCTAACAAACTGCAGGAAATGGAGAGGCAACTTCATATTGCAAATATGAACCTGAAAAGGATGCATGAGTTGGAGACATAACTCTTTCTTGCCAAAGAAGCTTTAGTCAAGTATCAGCTTGAAGAAGAGGTAAACAATTCCTGTTTGTCTTCAAATTCTTCTAAGAATTCTTATATTGGTTCTTTTGGAAAACATACTAGAGGCATAGGGTCCAAGTTAATTTCCAAGATGGGCTATGAAGGGAAAGGCTTGGGAAAACATGCATAAGGTATTGTTGAGCCAATAATAGTTGAGGAAAGTCCTAAGTACTTGGGTCTTGGCTATGGACAGTCTTGTGGAGAAATTTCCAAAGATGCCATGAAGACCATTGAAATAGTTCCAAGAAGGATTTTCATTGCAGGTCTTCTACCTCAAGAGTGTGAAGATTTTATTCGTGGAGAATGCAATATCTTGAAACATCATTTGCAAGATGCAGGTGTTCATAAGCATGCATTTGAACCAGAGAGTTGTGGAAACTCTAAAAGCCTTGAAGAAATTGATGGTGTTTCAAAGGGACCTACTTCTTCATTCAATTCACCTCCTCATGAAGGCAATAAAGGTGAAAGAGAAAGGTATAAATATGGTTGTAATCATATTCCTTTTGATTATGTTCAGCATGGTAAATTTCCATATAAGCATTGGAAAAGAATTGCATGTTCCTTTTGTGGTTTGGATAACCATAATGTTTCTAGATGTTGGAAGAGAATGGCCACATACAAGAAATTTCTGAAGGAAAGGAGGCAAGAAGCCAAAGGTCCATTAGACAAGGCAAATCATGTTGTCAATAGGATGCACATGTGTTGCACTTACTACCATAAGAAAGGACATATTGTTGCAAATTGTTGGACTTTGAATCCAACAATGCTTCCACAAAACTTGAAGAAGGTGGAAAGAGAAAATGGCAGGAATGGAAAGGAAGTTTCCATGAATGATGTGTTTCAGGAAGATTCACATGTTGATGCTAATGTGTAGACAAAGGTAGCACCTTTGAAATGTATTGGTAAGAAATGGTTAGAGTTCTTATCCAATTAAAGATTGCATGTGTTTTGATTTGATGCATCTATTTTCATTTCTTTCTTGATGGAATGCAAGTTGCAGGGTTTTACCAAGAAGGTGAATGGAAAAGTTGAGTAGGAGACTCACTTTATTGCTACAACATTATATTCATTTTAGCTTCGAAAGTATAGCGTGCTTAAGCAAACGTTGAAGGACGAAATGCATGTATAAGCATGAGATGCATGAACACAGGGATGTTGATGATTTCCTTATTTTTGAACATGTGTGTGTGTTTAACTTGAAGGGTTGATTACTTTGTTGTAAACATGCATGTAATATTGACTTGAGAAAATTTGATTTGGTCTCCAAGATGGAGATAATGATGAAATGTTTCATCTTTTGAAAAGAATCCTTTAGATCTTTTATACATGCTTGACTTGAAGGGTCATTTGTTTTAAAGACATGTTTTGTGGGCTTGTTATCTAGTCCATAATTTGTATATAGATGTAAGACATGGAGGTGTTCACAAGATGTGAAAATATGTTTCTTTTGTTGAAGTAGGAGTTTAGGCCATTTAGTTGTTATCTGTAATTCTGTTGTTGTTAACAGTTGTTGTTGATAGTATGTCAAACAGGTACAAATGTAAATTTTTGTGAAGCAGATGTAACTTCACATTGGCTTGGGCCACCTTGGATCAATGATCAAGGAAGAGAAGTTCAAAATACCTTCTGTTACCATCTCAATAGGAGTTCTGCATGAATTCAAGGAGGAAAACAGTTCTTCCCAAGAGGACCAGCACATCCAAGAAGGAGAGTGGTCAAAGGGTTTGGTTCAGAAGCACTATGCAAGGCAAGTGTATGGAGGTTGAAACAAGAGGGTGTTGTTACTCTCACTTACTATTCAGATCAGTATATCAGTCTTTTGGAAACCAAAATATTTTTAGTGGGAAGGCGTGAACAGAAAATGATCCTAGATGACTTTTCACTCAAAAATGAAAGTCAAAGGATGCTTCTGAAAATAGTCCCATTGCATAGATATTTTCAATTTGAATCTAATTCAATTTGAATGGGATAAAATGGAATTTGGATGAAGAAGTTATCGCAGAAGAAAGATTGTCATTGTCCTTTGAAAAGGAGGAAAATTCTTATAAAAATGGCCTAAAAGGCTCATCGAGAAAAATCGCATTGGAGGGTTAAAAGGAGGACTTAACGCAAGGGTCGAAGGACCCCCGATCAGTGATCTCTGATATATCGGGTCAGAGGTAGGCTGCAAGCAATATTGGGACCCAGGCAGGGCCGATTGGGATATTCCGATGCGATATGCGATGTGCGATATCGACGATCAGTGGATCGGCGGATCGGCGGTTGGCATAACCAAAGGGAAGAACCTTAGGGATATTGTGACAGTGATATTGCGATATGTGATACAACAATGGGCCGATGTGTGATCGCACGCCAATTGTTGGATTGATGAGCAAGATCAATGGTCAGGATCTGATCAGAGATATCAGCGATCGAGAGATCAGTGGATCCCTGATACAAAGGGCCATTACATGCGATTGTGACTTGTGATTGAAATATGTCGATAAGGGGTGAACCCAATGGAATTATAGACCCAATTTCATAAGTTTTGAAATCAGGAATTCAAGTTTTTCAATGTATTCCCGTGCATTGAGGATTTTTTTGCCTCGCGCCTATGCAATGCGGTATGCTGATTAAAGGCGGACCCGATAGGATTTTAAGCGTGATCCTATATTATTTGAAGTTTGGTTAAACACCCATGATGGGTTTTTCAAGTGTCTCCTGTGTATTTCCGTTACGAGCCAGAAATGCATTATTTCATGGATTTCAATCGGAAAGAGGCTATCGGTTCACTTTTCCATTGGAAACAACCATCATTCCTTGTGCCATGCCACATGCAGGCATTTCTATAACAGGGATGCAGTTTGAAGCGCGAAGAGGCAAAGTGAGGAAAAAGAATGATTCGTCATGATCGAAGGGACAAAGGAACAACTGTGGAAGCCGCAGAGTCAAAGGATGCCTTTCAAAAATCCAGAGAGCACAAATGTTTAGGCTTGCTAAGAATGCACACAGAGGCTGAGAGATAACACAAAGAGTGAGATTCTGAGAGGCACAAGAAGAGTAATGTGCAGAGGCAACTCAGAGATGCCCAAAGATGTTTGCATGCTGAGGAATCCATTGGAAAACTCAATATATGCCAGGAGGCAGTCTGTTGAGTCAATGACTCAAAAGTAGAGGGTCACTTGGAGGTCAAACAAACCCAGAAGCTTGTAAGAGCCAAGAGCCAAGGCCAGAGCTAGAGCTAGAGTCGAGAGCCGGAGCTAGAGCTAGAGCCAAGAGAATAGAAAAGAGATCAAATGATCCAGTTGTTGCTGGTGTTCAAAGTGTGCTGAAGATAGAAGAAGGCATTCAAGAGACAGTGAGAGAATTCTGAGGGAGTTGGTGCAAGAAAGAGCTCAAGATAGCTCAGAGCACTGATTGAAGGAGTCTAGTCCAAAGAAGCCTAGATCTGTCTGCAGAGTATGGACAGCCAGCGGGATAAGATGGTATTCTAAACCCATAGAGTCATGTTATAAACCTATAGAGTTGAGCATGGAGCTTGTAAAAGTATTTATGCCATAATCCTATAGAGCCTAGTTGAATTCACTAGAGCTCAAGGAGACGTAGCCCAAGAGGTTTGGGTGAACTCCAGATTATATTGTTGTTATGTGTGGTGCTTATTTGATGCACTATTTCACTTTTATATGTTTTTTTATCAGTTTAAGCAAATCATCTTAAAGCACATAAATAGTTTAAAACAAACACAAGTATACACCTATTTTCAAGCACTTTTTTAATTCCGCCATTGGTTAATCATAAGGTCTTGGAAATATATAAGCTTTTGAGTGGGAGAGTTTCTTGTAAGTTACACAAGAAGCATATGGTACCCCATTTTCAGATCAATCAATGAACCTCTGACACAACTAAATCAACCATTCATTCAAACTTAATCAAATTCAACCAATCAACTGGAACATACGGATCATTGTAACCAGTACACAGATCTAAACCCAGATCACTGCATCAACAACCAAAACTAACTATAACCTCAAAAGGCATGTGTCAGAATGTATACGCTCCTTCAATGAATCCAACCTCTGTGTTTACACTACTTCCTTTTTCCCAACTTGCGTATACCTCTAAAGATACTGAATCATAAAACCTCTGAACCACAAACTATACTAATTAGTGACATTTTGAGGATCTATTGTCATATTACAAAGTTCTAAACAGATAGCAACAAGGATCACCCTTCTTTCTCAATCAATTAATCAATGAGACAAAAACTCTTTATGCATTCAGTTTTACTTTCAGATCTAAGAAGACTTCATTGATAGACAGTAGTAAAACAACAACACTGATATGATAAATCAATCATCCTTGAACATCAAGATTTTCTTTTGCATATGCTACTTGGAAGAGATGAACCAGCGTGTATACGCACCTTCACCAAAGTGAACCAGCGTATAGATATGCAAATACTTACTTATAACTTCACTGTTATTCCCGACTTTAGACATACCTAGATCATCACATATAAAGGATAAAACATATGTTAGCAATAAGATCTAGCCCATCCATTATCAAATCACATAATGATAAGTCATTATGATCCTGATCCATCATTAGATCTCATCCATCATCAAACGCTTAGGTGCATATTTAGTTTGGATCAAGCAAAGCATTAGAAACCCATAACATGCATATTTAATTTTTATCTAACACTTCATAAGATATTCACTACTTGTGCACTTATCCCTTTGATCTTTTCCCCCTTATATAGTTTTAGGCATTTCTCAATACCTTGGACCAAAACCACTTAGGACCAATACCTCGGACCAAATACCTCAGACCAATACCTCGGACCAAACACCTCAGACCAATACCTTAGACCAAATACCTCAGACCTATACCTTGTACCACAACCTCAAACCAAAACCTCGAACCAATACCTCAAACCAAATACCTCAAACCAATACCTTGGACCAAATATCTCGGACCAATACCTTGGACCAAAACCTCGGACCAATACCTTGGACCAAAACCTCGGACCAATACCTTGGACCAAATACCTTGAACTGAATACCTTGGACCAAAACCTCGAACCAATACCATGGACCAAATACCTTGGACCAATACCTCAGACCAAATACCACGGATCAATACCTTGGACCAAAACCTCGAACTAATACCTCGAACCAAATACCTCGCATTGAATACCTTGGCCAAACCCTCAAACCAAAACCTTGATTTTCCATCCCATATGCACTTTTACTTCTATGAAAGTGTGTGCATATGTATATGCTTCTTTTTTTCCATGAGCCCATGTATATATGCTACTTGGACAAGGTGAACTAACGCATACTTCTTAAACCATTCTCTTTCTTCAATTTCTTGATTCTGATCTCTAGTCCTTTGTTCCTTCATCCTATTCTTTTGTACCATTACTTTTTTCCCTGTGAATAGACTTGTTATAATGTGATTTTCCATATTACTTCTGAAATGATTTCTTTGAATTTCCCTGCATTTTGTCACATTTGTAAACACAACTACCATGCATTCTATCACTTCTTATATCTCTCATGTAGATTCATCTAGTTACGTAGATTCATCTAGTTACCATATACAAGTGAGTTGTTCTGCTACAAGTGGGTTTCCATCAAGTACAACACATGATCATAATGCCACAGGTTGACCATGGCTTACCATGACTTATATTATAAACCCAAGGGATTAATACTAAAACCCCATGGGATTATGAACCCAAGGGAATAATATTAAACCCAAGGGACTAATATTATAAAACCATTGTATATAAATCCTAAGATAAATATTATAAACACTAAAATAAGTGTGGTTGACCATGGTTGATTTTCATATGCTTAAAACCCAAGGGATTATAAAACTAAGGGAATAATAACCCTAGGAATATGAACCCTTAGATTAATAAACCCAATGGATTGATATTATAAACCCAAGGTATATAAAAATTAAGATAAATATTATAAACACTTAAATAAACATGGTTGACCATGGTCAATTTCCATATTGAGATAATCCTTATCAAAATGCAACATTGGACCATGGTTGACCATGCTTTACTATGATTTACTAGTACATCAAGACAATCCTTGTCACCATGCGACATTGGACCATGGTTGATTTTCATATTGAGACAGTCATTGTAATAAAACATTCGACCATGGTTGACCATAGTTGGGTATGATTGACCATGGTTGACCATGATTAATATTATAACCAAGAGAATAATAAACCCAAGGTTAATAAACCCTAAGATAAATATTATAAACCCTAAAATAAACATGGTTGATCATGGTTTATTTCTATATTGAGACAATCCTTGTCACAATGCAACATTGGGCCATGCTTGACCATGATTGATTTTCATATCGAGACAATATTTGTCACAATGCGACATTGGACCATGGTTGACCATGGTTGATTTTCATATCGAGACAATCTTTTTCACAATGCGATGTTGGACCACAGTTGACCATGGTTGATTTTCATATTGAGACAATCATTGTCACAATGCAACATTCAACCATGGTTGATGATGGTTTATATTATAAACCCAAGGGAATAATAAACCCATGGGATTGATATTATAAACCCAAGGGAATATTAAACACAAGAGATTAGTACTAAAACCTCAAGGGAATAATATTAAACCAAGGGAAAAATATTATAAACCTAAAAATAAACGCTAAAATAAACATGCTTGACCATGCTTAACCTTCGTTGATTTTCGTATCAAGATAATATTTGTCACAATGTGACGTTTGACCATGGTTGACCACGATTGACCATTGATGATCATGTTTGGTTTTATAAAATGTTGTTGAACATGGTTTACCAAGGTTGACCATGATTAACCATGGTTGATCATGGTTGACCATGATTAGCATATTGAAATAATATTTGTCATAATGCGATGCTGGACCATGGTTGAGACAATGATTGATTCTCCTTTTGAGAGCATGGTTAACCATGGTGGACTTTCATATTGAGATAATCCTTGTCACAATGCAATGCTAGACCATGGTTGAAATTGTTAACTATGCTTTACCACGATTGATTTTCATATCAATACAATATTTGTCTCCATACAATGTTGGACCATGGTTGACCATCGCTGACCATGATTGGTATTATAAACCCAAGGGAATAATAAACCCAATGGATTAATACTAAAACCCCATGGGATTATGAACCCAAGGTACTAATATTATAAACACAAGTTATATAAATCCGAAGATAGATATTATAAACACTAAAATAAACATGGTTAACAATGGTTGACCATGGTTTATTTTCATATTGAAATAATCCTTGTCATAGTGCAATGTTCTACCATGGTTGAGCATGCTTAACCATGGTTGATTTTCATATACTAAAAGCCCAAAGGATTATAAACCTATGGTAGTAATATTAAACCTTAGTAATATGAACCCCTAGATTAATAAACCCAATGGAATGATATTATAAACCCAAGGGATAAAAATTATAAACCCAAGGTATATAAACGCTAAGATAGATATTATAAACCCTAAAATAAATATGGTTGACCATGGTGGATTTCCATATTAAGATAATCCTTTTCACAATGCAACATTGGACCATGGTTGACCATGATTTACTATGATTGATTTTCATATCGAGATAATATTTATCACCATGCGACATTGGACCATGGTTGATTTTCATATTAAGACAATCATTTTCACAATGCAAAATCTAACCATGGTTTACCATAGTTGGGTATGATTAACCATTGTTAACCGCGATTGATGTTATAAACCTGAGGGAATAGTAAACCCAAGGAATAGATATTATAAACTGAAGGGAACAATAAACCCAAGGGATTAATACTAAAACCCTAAGGGATTATTAACCCAAGGGATTTATATTAAACCCAAGGGACTAATACTATAAACCTAAGGTATAAACCCTAAGATAAATATTATAAACACTAAAATAAAAATGGTTGACCATGATTGATTTTATAAAATATGGTTTACCATGATTGATTTCATAAAATATGGTTTACCTTCATTTAGCATGATTAAATATCGTTCACCATGTTTAATTTTCATATCCAAACAATATTTGTCACAATGCGACAATCAAACATCGTTGGCCATGATTGACCATGTTTGACTGAGGATGACTATGAGTGAACAATGTTGACTATCATTGGCTATGATTGACGATGACTGACCATGATTGACCATGGTTGACCATGGGTGACCATGTTTGACTAAGGATGACTATGAGTGAAGAATGTTGACTACCATTGAGTATGGTAAACATATGGTTGATTAACATTGACCATGGTTGACTATTTATACATCAACCACAAAGGTTAAATATCTTTTCCTATGTCATCATGATGACTCTAGATATATGTTTATGGTTAATTGTAAGCATGTTAAAGATAATGCATATCAATTATCATGGTTGAACATGATCTCCATGTTCACTATCTTTAACCAAATTGATCATGATTATGATGTGTTAGTGTGTAAATTAATATATTATTAATTTGTAAATTTATATATCAATGCAATAATCTATATTATACTATTATATTATATTATTATAAATTTATATTAAATAAATAATATTATTAAGTTGAATAGTTGAAAAACATCATGGAAGTCTAGGAGCTAGGGTTTAAACAATGGATGGCGACCAGGCACAGGGGCTGAGAGCCATCGCAGGTGGAGGCCACAAGGTCGATATCGCAACCAGAGGTCGTACGGGAGGTGGACGACTGGTTGAGGCAGTTTCGAGGATGTCAGGAACGAAAGCGCAAAAGGGGATAGGTGGAAGTTAAAGGACAACATTTTTCGGGTCAAGGAAGCCTACACTCTCATGAACGACCTCAAAGAATGACTTTGGGCAGTGAAATGAGATTACACTGGAGTGTAAGTTGTGTTGTCGCCTCCTACCCACAACACGTAATCACAGATAGTTTTGTGATAGGTGTTTTATCCACTAAGCAGTTATCAAGGAGCATACAACAAAAAAATGGTCAAACCCAATGACACAGTTGATCTAGACCCCGAACTTGGCAACATCCTATCAATTTGGGTTTTGGAGGTAATGGACCATAATATCGAAAGGTATATTTGTCCAGCTAGATGAACTAGGAGGAGGAAGAGAGGCTCAGAGGCGGTTTGGAAGCAGGGTAAAACCCTATGTCTGCTAAAGGAGAGGTTAGGTCCATATTTCCTGGAAAGCCGGGAGGAGCAGCATCAGCAGCAGACGAAGCCATCCTTGTCAGAGCACAGAGCATCGACAAACAAAAACCTCCAAGTAAGTCTCGATCCCTCTCATCCTCTTAAACATTTCTACTTAGGAGTGTTAGAGGATATTGTGATTAGCTGTGGGCTTAGAAGTAAAGAGGAATGGAGCTCAGGCCATATATTTGGGGTATGGTTAGGGAAAGATGAGAAAGAGACTAGATTGATGCAAGCCCAGCCAACAAAAAACCCTCACACTCTCAGATGTAGTAAGGCTCTACTACAAAATATGGTCACAGAGGCCGAAATAGCAAGGGTCTAGGAAACCACTGAGGGTTTGGCCAAGACCTGGAAGGAAGCTGGGGAAAGGCTGAAGAAGGGAAGGGGGATAGAGTGGACAAAGGTGGAGGCTAGGAGAGGAAGTGGGCAGATAGAATGGGAGGCGGACCAGACATAGGGTGTAGGAGAAGTAGGATACAAGCCGGCATGAGTGCTCTTGGATGAAGGGAGCAGGAAAACAAAAGAAGTAGGGAGTGAAAGAACACTTACATTAGAAACAAAAAATTATGTGGAATTGATCTCACAGATCAAGGAGGAAGGGCCACAACACAGGCAAGTAGGGGAGAAGAGGAAAAAACCCAAAATAATTAGAAGAAAGGAACCCATAGCAAACTTGGTCCTTGGAATGGACATTAAATTTGATGATGCCATGGAAGTAGTGAACTTAAATCTAGTTTGAAGGGTGCGAGGCAAAAAATATTCCGCCAATTTCATTTAGGAATGGACCTCACAAAATTGGCAAGCTGCACCAGATAATGCATTTCAAGTCACGACACTGGCAAAATGCTAGTTTATGGTAAAATTTGAAAGGAAAGAAACAATGGAATGGGTTCTGGAAAAGAATTGGGCTTTCAAGAAACACTTGATCTTTTTCAAAAATTGGAATCCTATGTTTGATGCATAGAGGGAAAGGGTGGATGAGCTATCGGTTTGGGTTCAAATTCTAGGGATTCCATCATTTCTATGGGTAGAATCTGTATTCAGAGCCATCAGGAACCACGTTGGAAAATTCATGGAGGAAAACCTGTCATTTTTGGAGACTAAAGACCAGGGGATGGCACGTATACTGGTAATTTTAAACCCACAGATAGGTTTGGTAGAAGAGATACAACTTCATTACAAATATTATAAGTATGTCCAACAATTAGACTATGAACACCTGCCGTTTCGATGCCACAGGTGTCATATTTATGGACACTTGGAAAAGGAGTAACCATTGGGGTTCAGGCCGTGAAGGAAAAAGAGGAAGGTAGAAGTAGGGGCGACAGAAGAGGAGGAACCAAAGGAAAGGCAGACAAAGGAAGGCAAGGAAGCAAATCAGATGGACATAGATAGGCAACATGACGAACTAGATGAAGGTATGGGAACAGAGGAAACAATCATTTCTGGAAATCAGCAAATGCAACAACAAGGACCTATGTAGGATCATGATTGAGCAGTAGAAAATAATGGGAGCCTCCTTCTCGTCAAAGAGGGTACGGACCCGACCTTAACCCTACTTTCTTTTACTCCTTTAATTTCTTTAATAGTTGTTGAATCTGGGCTGGTCCTTCCATGCAATAGAACATTGTCATTCCTATTTCTAATTCATAAAACATTCAAATGGATAGTATTATCACATCAATCCCCTATCTAGATCTGAACTGTGAGCATGCATCAGGTAAGGGTGACCATAAGCTCGAAGGAACTCTATCTTTTACAAGCCCTTACAATCTCATACCTTGTGAGAAAAAGCCCCATCCCTAGGATATAGTGGAGGGAATTGATATGCAAAACCCCCATACACGGGAATGCAAGGTGAGAGGGAGGAAAACCAATTTGTCAAAGGCTCAGTTAAGAGCCAGAATTGATATAGAAAAAGGGAAACAAATGTCCATCTCTGGGGCGCTTAGAGCAGCGAAATCCCCCTCAGAGATAGGACAATGATCATCCTCTCATTGAATTGTAGAGGTTTAGCTGAAAACCCTAAAAACTGGCCCTAAAAGAGGTAATCCGAAATTATAATCCAGATATCCTTCTGCTTCAAGAAACTCTGGGCATTAGAGAAGAAGTCATAAAAGCTCTCGAAAATATTATCAATGGTTGGAGCATTCAGGCAGTGGATGCAAAAGGCCACTCTGGGGGCCTAGATATGGGGATTAAAAATGGAAAGTTCAAAGTGTTGAATACCTAGGGATGGACTAGGTCATGGCGATTGAAGTCTTCTCCCTTGATCTCCACACCAACTTAGTGATCCGAAACATTTATGCGCCTTGCCAAGGTAGATCCCTTTCCTTGAAAACCCTTTTCTCTAAATCCCTGTTGAACAACCTAAATTAGGTAATCGGGGGAGATTTAAATTTCTCCATAGGCACGGTGGAAACTTAGGGCCCCTCAGCCAGGGAAGACCTGCTCTCAGATTTCTTTACAAACCTTATCAGAGAAAATAAGCTGCTGGACATAAATTTACTAAAGGTAAGACCCACTTGGAAGAATATGAGAATAGGAGAAGACCGAGTAGCAAAAAGATTGGATAGCTTTCTCCTGAGAGGGGAGGTAGCGGCAAAGGTCCCAGCCTTCCGTCAGTGGGTGGCGAAGGAGGAGCCAGCAACCATATGCCATTTCCGTTAGAATTATCAAAATATCCCAAAAATATGGTGGTGCCTTTCAAATTTAATTCAGATTGGTTACTAAAGGAGTCTTATAACTCCCTCTTCAAAGAAACATGGAGACCTGTGAGGGACAATGACTCCAAGGACAAACCTTTCATTTTTATAGAAAACCTGAAATGCCTTAAAAAAAAAACTATGGCCTGGGAAAAGGCCAAGAAGTTGAAAGAGGATGAGGACCTCATACTAATAGTGAAATATTTACAAATACTGGAAAGTCCAGAAGTTGATGGATACGAAACAAAAGAAAATAGGGATAAAATAATGCAGTTGGAATCTCAAAGGAGGAAAATCCTATTAGCAAGAGAAGAACATTGGCACTTGAAAAGTAGAGCCATCTGGCTAAAGGCAGGGGATGAGAACACAAAATTATTCCATAATTATGCCAAAGGAAGGAAGAACTCAAACACTATTTGGTCCTTGAAGACAAAAGGAGGAAGTCAGGAAAGAACCTTTGAGGAACTCTCACTGATGGGAATTGGTCATTTCAAAAGTATATTCACTGCCCCGGAAGAAGTATCCCTTGCAGATGTAATCTGAACAACCAATACCTTTCCTCGCTATGTGGATGAAGGGGATATCAGTGACCTCATGGAGGAAGTCTCAAGGGAAGAGGTTGAAGGAATCCTAAAATCTATGCAAAAAGATGAGAGCCCTAGGCCGGATGGATGGATGGTGGAACTGTTCCAACACTTCTTTCAGCAAATTGGAGGTGAGCTGACAGAAGTAGTTGAAGAATCCAAAATGAATGGATCAATCTACCCTCCTTCCAACTCAACCTTCATAGCCTTGATCCCTAAGAAAGAAGAAACTTCCTCATTCAAGGAGTTCAGACCAATCTCGCTTTGTAACTGTATCTACAAAATTATAGCAAAGGTGATTGCTGAAAGAATAAAGCCACTATTATCCAGGCATATATCAAAAGAACAGTTTGGATTCTTGGATGGGAGACAAATTCATGAAGTGATTGGTGTAGCCCAGGAAACTATTCATAGCATCAAACAAAAAAAAGCAAAGGCGCAGTAGTGAAAATAGACCTTTCTAAAGCATATGACACAATCAGATGGATGTACCTTCGTATGCTCCTCACCCACTTAAAGCTTTCAAATAGACTTCATAAATTAGGTTATGGGATGCTTGACCAACGTGATCTTTGTGGTTCTAATTAATGGGGTAGCATTTTCTTTCTTCCAAATTCAAAGAGGGTTGAGACAAGGATTCCCCCCCTCTCCCCTTCTCTTCCTACTAGCAGCTGAAGGTCTCAGTTAGCTGTTATTAGAAGCCAAAAGGAAAGGAGAACTCAAAGGTTTGGAAGTGGCTGTCAATATGTATATAACCCATATTCTATTTGTGGATGACATCTTACTTTCTAGTAATGGAAGAAGGAGTGAAATAAAGGAACTAAAAAGGATTCTTGATCTCTTCCTAAAAGCTATCGGAATGCAAGTGAACAAGGAAAAAATTGAATTATTGTTAGAAGGGTTTAATAGACTGGAAGCACATCAAATAATAGAATATTTTCCATTTGAAGAGTGGAAGTTAGAAGATAGCTTTCAATACCTGGGACTCTTTTTGAAACCAAATTCATACAAGAAATAGGATTGGCTTTGGCTAATAGAAAAAATAGAAGCAAGGATCACACATTGCAGCTTCAAATGGTTACCTAGAGCTGGTAGACTGACCCTCATAAAATTAGTCCTAATGGCTATACCAGTCTATTGGGCTTTGCTTACCTGCGTTCCGAAAGGAATATTGGAAAAAATAAGAAGGGTCTTCAATAGATTCCTTTGGGCGGGATTAAAGGAGGAGTCGGTCTTGCCTTGGGTGACATGGGAAAAGGTGGAAAGGCCAAAGGAGTGGGGTGGTTGGGGAATCAAAGACTTAACAACCTTTGCACTATCTTTAGCAGCTAATCTAGGATGGTGATTAATAAAGATGGAGAATCTATGGACAATGGTGGTCAAAAGGAAATACATCGATCCCATTCCGATGGAGCAGTGGATTAGGAGTCTAACAAAAAAGAAGGGGAATGCTTCAATGGTGTGGAATGCCACTACAGATGCTTTTAAAATCATGAAACAAGGTCTGTCCTGGAAATTAGGGAATGGAGAACAAGTCAAGATAGGAAAGGACCCATGGGTGGGATGCAGTGAAGAATACTCACTTTCTACGAGCCTCATTCATCAACTCGACTCAAGAGGCATTTAGAACTTAAGCCAAATTGGGAATCCTAGCCACTCCACCATCTGGGGTCAAGCCTGATATTAGGGATGGACCTAAACCCTAGAATGGAGGGTGGAATAGTACAACTATACCAAGGAACTATCGAGGTCCAATGTTATGCTAAGAGACAGACCAAATCAGCTAGTATGGGCACATGTAGACACAAGCACTTACACCCCTAAATTCGGCTATAAATACCTTATGTTGAAAAAATGTTGGGGGGATCAAGCCTTGTGGGTTACCTCATTATGGAAACTGTAATCTCCTACTAAGGCCCGCATGTTATTTTAGTGTATTCTCAGGAAGAATGTGTAAACTTGGGATGTATTGCAGAGAAGATAAAAATCAGGACCAAGAAGATGTGCCTTATGCAAAAATGATAATCGATTCAACATATTTTCTGGAATGCCCATACTCTAAGGGGGTATGGAAGGAAGTAGGGAGATTGAACCAACAGAGGGTGTTACGGGAAGGAAGTTCTCTAGAAGAAGTTTGGCAGAGATGGCGGAAGAATTTTCCAAAAGGGAATTTGAGGAACCTACCTCTTATCATTGCTTGGGGTATATGGTTAGCTAGAAACAAATGTTTTTTTCAATATCAAAACCCCTCGGTGGGAAATACAGCAATGGGATGCACAGGAATTTACATAAGCATCCCTAAGTTGAGTTGGGAAGAGAACTCTCACCCTGTAAGAGAGGAGAAAATAAAGGAAGGAGTGCCATGGGCCTATTTCGATGGGGCTTCCAATCAAAACAACAAATGTGGGGCTCGACTAGTAATACACCTTAACCATCAAAGAAGACTCAAAGCCTTAGTGGGTTTCAGGAATGGATCAAATAATTTCACAGAACTTTCTGTTATGAAACCAACACACAAAAAGATAAAAACAATAGTTGAACACCTTAGAATTCAGCCTCTTCGAGGGGGAAACCTCCTTTACATTACACAAATGAACAATTCTTGGATGATTCAAATGACAAAACCTCCTTTCTATATATAGGAATCTAAGGGATCACAATATAAGCAATCCGACCTAACAATAATAATATAAAGGCACAAAAATAACAATAGAGGGATTCTATGGGGCACAATGATAACAATATGGGGACAATAGGGGCAATAAGGGATACAAATACAATAGTAATGGGGGCATCAATAGTATTATAGGGACCTAACATGCCCCTCTCCTTCAAAAAAGTGTTGTCATCAATGCTTGAGTAGTTCTGGATGCTTCTGTATAAAATTCTCATCCTCCCATGTGAAAACTTTTGCAGATAAGTTCTTCCACTTGATGAGATACTCCAAAATGGATCAATTTCGTAGTTGTATGGTTATTGTTTCTATGGCTGCTTCCGATTCTAATATAATTTTTCCTTCCTTATCAATTTCTCGCAATATTATTTGAACTAGGAGCTTATCGCCTATAACCTTCTTTAAACATGAAACATGGAAAACTGGGTGCACTCGAGAAGCTGCAGGAAGCTCCAATTTGTATGCCATAGTACCAATCTTTTGCAACACCTTGTACAGACCATAATACTTTGGTAATAATTTCTTATCCTTCTTAGATTGCTTGAGAGACATTTTTTCATATGGTTGTAGCTGTAGGAATACCCAGTCACCTACATCAAAACTTCTTTCGTTGTGATGTTGATCTGCTTGTTGTTTCATTCTATTCTGCGCCAACATGAATTTATCCTCTAAGAGTTGGAGAACTTGTTGTTGATGCTTGATGTGATCTTCCACTACTTGAACCTTAGAATTTTATCTTAAATATGATGTGATGGATGGTGGCTGATATCCATAAAGTGCCATAAATGGGGTCATTTTTGTTGTTGTATGGAAGGAAGTGTTATATCACCATTCAGCCAGAGGCAACCATTTGACCCATTGTGTCTGTTTATCAGATACAAAGCAACAAAGATATCCTTCCAAACATTTGTTTACTATCTCAGTCTGCCCATCAGATTGAGGATGATAAGATGAGCTATGAACTAACTAAGTACCAAGACAAGAAAATAATTATGTCCAAAAATTTCGAGTGAAAATGGGATCTCTGTCACTTACAATAATCTTTGGATTTCCATGTAGCTTTTGAATTGTTTCCATAAATGCAGTAGAAAATGTACTGGATTTAAATGGATATGATAATGCACAAAAGTGTGCATACTTGGTAAGTCTGTCAACTACCACCATGATGACACTCTTTCCCTCAGACTTGCGTAAACCTGTGATAAAATCCAATGAAACCTCCTCCCAATTCTGGCTTGGAATGGATAAAGGTTTCAATTTACCCAAGGTCTTAATTGTTTCAACTTTATTTTGTTGGCAAACCAAACATTCCGCCACAAAATTCTAAATATTTGATTTAAGGCCATCCTAAAAAAATTCCTTCTTAACCATGTGGTAAGTTTTTAAAAATCCTGAGTGCCCTCCTAAGGGAGAAGTGTGCAATTCCATAATAATATTTTGATTGAGTTGGGAATTCTTACAGAGGTATAAGCAATCTTTGTACTATAACGAATCATTTTTCCAGCTAAATGTATCAGATGTACTAGAATCTTGTTGTAACTTTCAAATAAGTGCCCACACTTCTTCATCATTCTTCCATTCCTCCCTTGCTTCATTAATCCAATATGGTTGGATAATAGAAATGGCGCACAACAATGCTTCAACATCCTCATCCTTTCTTGAGAGTGCATCTGCTACCACATTTTGCTTCCCCTTTTTTAGATGATTTCAAAGTCATAACCAAACATCTTTGTGACCCACTTTTGTTGCTCTTCAGAGGATAATCTTTGTTCTAAAAAGTATTTAAGGCTATCATGATCTATTTTTACCTTGAAGTGTCTTCCCATTAGGTAGGGTCGTCATTTCTTAAGTGCATGTAGTATTGCCAAGATTTCCTTCTCATAAATAGCTTTGTGTAAAAACTTTTCCTTGATTGGATGACTTTCAAAAGCAATGGGTCTTTCATCTTGCATTTAAACAGCACCAATTCCATTTCCTGAAGCATCAAATTCCACAATAAATGTTTTTGTGAATTCAAGTGTAGCTAAGACCGGTGCTTGGCACATTGCCTCTTTAAGATGTTCAAAGGCCTTTGTTGCTTCTGGAGTCCATGAAAATGCATTTTGCTTCAATAATGTTGTTAGAGGTGTTGCTATTCTCCCATAATTCTTAACAAACTTGGAATACCCTGTCAACCCAAGAAATCCTCGCAGATGCTCTATGGATGTGGGGATTTTCCATTCCTTAATGGCTTTAATTTTTCTAGGGTATACCTTAACACCTTCATGAGATACAATATGACCTAGATATTCCACCTCTTGTACACGAAAGAAACATTTGGATCCTTTTGCATATAATTGCTTCTCCTCCAATAGTTGTAGCACCCTATCAACATGTTCCACATGATCCTTCCAAGAATTGTTGTAGATTAGTATGTCATCAAAAAATACTAACACAAATTTTCTAAGGAAGGGTTTGAAAATGGAATTCATCAAACCTTGAAATGTAGAAGGTGCATTCGTAAGGCCAAAAGGCATGATCAAAAATTCATAATGACCCTCATGAGTTCTAAATGTTGTTTTAGGAATGTCTTCAGTCTTCATCCTGATTTGATGATATCCTGAACGAAGATCCAACTTGGTGAAATAAATTGATCCATGCAGTTCATCCAATAATTCATCAATGACAGGAATGGGAAACTTATCCTTAATAGTGAGCTTATTGAGCTCCCTATAATTCAGACACATGCACCATGATCCATCCTTCTTATGCACCAATACTACTAGAGTAGAGAAAGAACTTTGACTAGGTTGAATTATACCAGCCTCTAGCATTTCTGCAACCATACATTCAGTTTCACTCTTTTGGGCATAGGGATATCTATATGGCCTGATGTCTAGAGGAACACTTCCTAGAATCAGATGAATAGCATGATCATGATCACAAATAGGTGGGAAACCTTTGGGAGCCTTAAATATCTTGGAATGATTGTCGAAGACTTTTTGGAGATCCGGAGAAATAGATGATTTCGATGTGGAAACATCTAGCGAATATAATTGTGCAAGTACACCTCTTTGATCCTTTTTTAGAAGCTTTGTCATACCATTAGAGCTGATTATCTTTCCCAATTTCCCTGCAATGCCCCTTAGTTCAACTTCCTTTCCTTCCACAGAAAATTTCTTGAAAATTAAAAGCTATTGTACCACAGAATTGTAGCCATTGGACTCCTAGTACAACATCAGAACCTCCCATTGGAATGGAAAGCATTGGGCTATTCAATACATATTCTCCCATGGATAGCTTAATATTATGGAACTTTCCATAGAAATTTATCATTCCTCCATTTGCAACCATCACTTGACACTCTGGTGCTGGATATAAGAAGCAATTCAATTCTTTTGTTAGCTTACAATGAATAAAATTGTGGGTACTTCTTCAATCAATCAACACTATTACCTTTTTCTTCTTGATTTGTCCTTCTATCTTGATGGTTTGAGGAGTGCTAATTCCAGCCAATGCATTACAAGATATGGTAGGATTCATTTCTTCTTTATCTAGGCTTTGTTCGTGGAGTATATCCTCTTCTTTTGACCTTTATTGCTCCTTTTCTTCTTCCTCTTCACAGTCTATGTAGAATAATTTCTTCTCAACACACTTATGACCTTTAGTGTATTTGCTATCACAACCGTAACAAAGCCCTTTTGCTCTTTTTTCTTCCAATTGTTGTTGTGTCAACCTTATAGGTTGTGGAAGACTAGGGGCAACAACACTTCCATCTTTATAGTTGTGAGTAATATGCTTCCTGGTTGCCATAATTTTGCTTTCCATTTTTCTTGCTAACCTAAATGCCTTCTCTAATGAATCAGGTTCCCAAAGGTGAACATCATGTTGGATATTATCCTTTAAATTCCCTATGAATACATCAATCTTATGCTCCTCTGGAATATTTTTTACCCTTATGTTCAATTTTTGGAACTCCTCAATGTGCTCCATTATTGAACCCTTTTGTTTGAGACTTATCAACTGGCTAAAAAAATGTTGCTTTTTGTATCCTCATAATGTGCTGTCAATTCTTCTGTAAAGATTGCCCAAGTGATAATTTGTTTACGAGAGCAAAGCTATTGATACCATACAAACTGATTTGGTTCCAAATATAAAGTTGCAATACATACCTTTTGTGTGTTTTGTACATTATTGAGATCGAAAAATTGCTCCATATGTAATATCCATGTTGTGGGATCCTTGCCATCAAACTTCCTCATATCGATTTTTGGAATATGGTGGGTCTTCAATACCAAATTAGAGTCTATGAAATCATGATTAACATTTCTTTTGTTCACATCATGAGTTTCCTTTACAACCTTTTCACCATTAGTAAGTATTTCTTTTAGAAAATTTGTCAAATCTATCTTCAAATCTGCCATGTCTCTCTTCAAATTTGTCTTTAAATCTATCTTCAAATCATCCATATTATCTTCCATGCCCTTTATCTTAGATTCCACACCATTTATCTTAGCTTCTATTAGCTTTTGTGAGTGTGACATTTGTTGCACTTGTTCTTGTAATTTTGATATATCATGTAGCATTTCTTCCTCTTCTTCATGAGTCATGCTAGGGCTTTCAAGTTGCTTACTAGGTGTTTGCATTTTCTTTCCTAAGGGCATTCAGTACCGATAATAATGCTCTACTATGCCCTTTGAATTACTTCAAAATAAATTTCCAAACCAATCTTAAGCAAAAATTTAAAAGAATCTACACACCTTTTTTCACTTTGTAGCAGCTTGATATTGCCTCTGATGTATCTCTGTGCTTTTAGATCATCCAGTTCTGAAATTATGACCTACAGTAGCCCTCTGTGTCCTCCTTCCAATGCCGCTAATCGGATCCAAATTGGATTCTCCAAGGAAGAGTTATGCAAAATCTCCCACAGTGACCTGATTATAGACTAGTTCAGTAGAGCGAACTTGTACGACATTCCACGAGTCACTTTTTCAACCTTTGGCTCTGAAAAATATATACAAGAAAGTACAGTCCATCCTCTTTCTGTACCGTCTTACGAAATTTCAATCAGATACTCAGAGAGTAAAGTTATGACGACTTTCCCCAAGTCACCTGTTTGGAATGAAATTCAGGAGTCTGCAAGAAGATCAACTTCCTCAGATCATATCTCCGCAAATATAGTGCAAAAAGCTTTGAAATTTGGATCCGCGATTCAGCGTGATTTCTTCTCAAATGGGTTTTTTTTAGCTTCTGAAACATTGCAGAAAAAATGTTATAGTGAAAATGCCATGATGACCTGTTTGGAGCAGTGAAACCCTAGAATTCAAAGCTCTGATACCAAATGTTATGAAACCAGCTCAAGAAAAGATAGATCAACGCCCTAGAATTCAGCCTCTTCGAGGGGGAAACCTCCTTTA
>APFE030539199.1:51171-65942 GCA_000404065.3 Pinus taeda | reverse complement strand
TTGACATTACTGGTGGCCTCTCTAACACTTGTTAACAGTTTGCATCATTGACTGGTAATCAAGTGGTTTCTACCATGTTCGACATCGACTCATTTATTCGCATGGCTAGAATCGTACCAATTCGGGAAGTAGAGATGAAGACCCTGGATCTAGTTTCCACCATCCAGGCTGCGAGGAGTTTTGTATTCATTATATTGTAGACCAATTATAAACAGATGGCTGCATCCATATTGTGTCTACACGAGTCTATGATTATGATGTATTATGAAATCATTCCTGTATCAGAATAGTTAGTCTGTTAGTTAATGTTTTGATCTGAGTATGGGAATGCCTACCTTAGTGATGATATAATCTTATACATGTATTTTGTGTTGAAAATTGCAGGTTCTAACCAAGCTCTCCACGAGATAATCCTTGAAATGATAAAGTACTTCACCCTTCCTAGATGATATAAAACCCTTATCTATTACAGTCTTCACACTTTAGGGGACAATCTGTTACACTGAAATTTGTCACCATGACTATCTGCAGTTAATATGGCTCCATCAATAGTCATATTATCCTCCTTGTCAAGCCTTATACCTCTGCTCTCCATGTCAAACTTCAAAAAAGAGAGAAAGTCATTAAAAAACATGTTTATCTCTGGGTACGCAGGTTCTCTCTACCTTGCCTCCGTGTACGCATCCCAAGCTCATTGTACCCGTGTACTTGTACACTCTGTAAGCCAAGGGATGGGTGCGTACCCCTGTAAAGGTCAAAAGGCACGAGTTTCATCTTAAAAAAGTTACTTATGGTCACTTCTAGAGCTTTCTAGAAGAGTGTTTGACGTGTATTGAGCACCTCCAAATGGTTCATGCATCCCTATGATAGAGGAACTTATCCCATCAAGAGAGGAGCTACCCCATCCAAAAGAGGGAGTATCCCATTGATGTTGGAACTGAATAACTTCCTCTAGAATACTATAAATACAGGCATTGGCCCAGAGGAGGGGAGGTTGAAAGCTGAACATTCTAAAGGGTAAATGCTGCTGGAATTAGGACTTCCATTGTTGACTTGTGAGGAGAGATCACTATCCTTCCTTGTTGCGATATTGGGAGTGGGTGAGCTTGTCAAAGTAGAGGAAATCTCTTGTTGGACCCTGGGAGGAGCTTGCACAACACCAAGGCTCAGGTTGTAATGGTTCCTTTTTTGTTTACTTAATACAAATAAGTCCATTCTTCTCAATGATTTGTTGTTAAATGAATTATTTCATGTACTCCTTGGTCTATGTGATGAATATGCTTTGTTTTATGATGAATATTCAGGTGTTATGTAATCGTTTGCTTTGTTAGTGTATGCAGGTCTTAAAGTGAAGGAGGAGCTCATCTGGATCAGCAAGGCTGGACCGCTACAACAAGCATTGGACCTAAGGTAAGATCGGAAAACACTTGATCTCTCATAGAATAATGTGTGTTTAGAGAAGGATTGCTCTTGTTTGGTTTGTTTGTCACTAGAGAGTCTTAGACTCCTAGGGAGGCTAGATTTGTCCGCAAATATAACTCTTTCCGCATGACAGTTAGTTTTTTCCATGGTATACAGATTCTGAGGCAACTTCCCTGACACCAGGTAGTTGGAAACATATGCAAACCAGGGAGTAATGGTAGATATAGCAAACAATTCTTCATTTGGGAAATCATCTAATACTGGTGTTGGTACATTTCTATGCATGACATTCATTCGAGACAAGAAGTCAGCTACCAAATTATCTTGTCCAGGCCTATCAATCACAGTTATGTTAAATTCTTGCAACATAAGCAACCATCTAGTAATCCTACCATTAGTGATAGTTCATCAAACATCTAATGGCAAAATGATCAGTATGGACAAAAATTTCACAATTGTTTATGTAATGCCTAAATATTCTAATGGCATGAAGCCTTTTCAGTAACTGTATAGTTCAGTTCGGTGGGGGAAATATTCTTGCTAACAAAATAAATAGCATAAGGAGAATGATATTCCCTTTGTTCTAGAACTTCTCCAAGTGTGGTATCTGAAGCATTTGTTCAAATGTGGAATGGAAAGGACCAATTTGGTCCTCTCAATACTAGAGTAGTGGACAACATGTCCTTTAATACCATAAAATCATGTTGACAATCATCATTCCAAACAAAATCAACGTCCTTGGTCAATAATTTAAATAGATATGTTGCAATCATTGTGAATTTTTCAATAAATTGATGATAGTAACCCACATGCCCCAAAAGGCTTCTTACCTCTTTTGGTGTACTAAGAATTGAAATATGTGAGATTACCTCAATCTTGGTTGGATTGACCTTGATTCCTTCAAATGAAACATGATGGCCCAAGGCTCTCCCCGTAGTTTGCATCATTTTACTTTTACTATTGCTAAGGATTAGGTGGGCTTCTTGACATCGGATCAACACCTTTTATAGATTTGCCATAGCTTGGTAAAAATATCTCCATATACTGTGAAGTAGTCCATATAGACTTCTACAAAGTCATGGATCAAGTCATAAAATATGGCTAAGACAACTCATTGAAAGGTAGTTGGGGCATTGCAAAGGAAAAAAGGAAGGACTCGATAGGCATAGGTACCCAAGGGAAAGTGAAAGTGGTCTTCTCTTGGTATTCCTTAGCTATTTGAATCTAGTTATACCCACTGTACTTGTCTAGAAAAGATAAATATTTCTTACCAAAGAGTGTGTCAAGTACCTGATTAATAAATGGTAGCAGAAAGTAATCTTGTAGGGTAACTTTGTTTAACTCCCTATAATCAACACATATGCACCACTTACCATTCATCTTTGGAACCACCACCAAAGGTGACACTCATCTATTGTCTGAATTAGGATAGATAAAGACTTCTGCAGCCAATAGCTTCTGCAACTCATCTTTAATGATTTCTTTCAAGGTTGGGTTCATATGTCTCTACAGCTATTAGATTGGTCTCATGTCCTCATTAGTGTCGATGTGGTTGATGCATGTATCTGGGTGTATGCATTTCATGTCCAAATAGTCCCAGGTGAAAGCTCTAGATTGTTCTTGAATCATGCTCAATAATTTCTGCTTTTGTTCTTCATTTAGGTCATTACCAATATACAAAAATTTTCCTGCACCAATTTCAACTAGTTCCGTAGTGAGCTCATTGTTGTCCTCTATTGTTGTGAATGAGGCAAATATAGCTAGATGACAACATTCCTAAAACTCATTACTAAAAACATGTTGATAACTAGTAAAAGAAATAGGATAATCAATATAAGAACTATTATATAAAAATTGCTGCAAAATATGATCTTTTGATTGTTCCTGGAGACCTATAGATTGTTATAATCATAATAAAGAAAACAAACAATCCTCATCTCCATAAGGACTCTCTAGCCATAACGGTACTTTAGCAACAGTTTGAGCAGGGGGGAAATTTGACAAGGTTTGATTATGTGAACCATTGGAAATGACCATTTCTCCATTTCGACACCCTATCACAGCATTCACAGTAGCTAACCAAGGGTGTCCTAGGACTACATGGTGTCCTAGTTTTTTAGGAGAAATGACAATGAAATTGATGGGATATTTCCAAGAAGCAATGGTGACTACTATTTCTCCTAGAGTTCCCATGGGTTTAATAATCGATTTATCTTCCAATTCTAAAATAATAGGTGTAGGTTTGATCCCTTGAAATTTCAAAGATGTCATGGTTTAAAAACTCATAGCGTTAATCACTGCTCCTAAATCTAAAAGGGTGTATGGTAGAAGTACTTCATTGATTTCGATGGTCACTATGGGATTTCCTGGGTCACCATATTTTAATGTAAATCAATATCATCCTGGACATTTCACTCATGACTTTCACATTTTGGTTCTTGTGTCCTTTCCTTCCCAGTTTCTTAATACAAAGGTCTTTAATGATTTTAATGTAGATAGGAATGTCCCTAATGTCTTCTAATAGTGGAATTTTAATACAAACATTCCTTAATTCCGATTCTAAATCATACTCAATTGGGATCTCTTCCTTCTTGACAAGTATTATTTTCGGGTAGGGAGTTTCATTTGGTTCTTATTTTTGTTTTTGTTTTTCTTGTTGATCTTGATTTTCAATTTGTTCTTGAGGGGCCTCTTCCCGAATAATGACAACTGATTTTTCCTTATTGACTATTTTCCCAGATCATAGTTGAATCTCATTTATTGGGACAGTGGTGATCATAAAGGTAGGAAAACGTTGTACTTCCACATTTTGTACAAGCTAAGGTTGTTTATTATGGTTGGGATTAGTTATGGGTTATGCGGGCAAGAAAGTAAGATGAGGTGAGTTAAATGATGGTGGTGCCTCTGAGGATGATGGGTTGGATGGTGTAATTAAAAGCTGGTGTAAAGGAGGAGGAGGAAGCGAGGATTTTTTATAATGATTTGGGTTGTACCCCTATTGATAAGTGTGAATGTTCGGATTGTAGGACATACTAGGCTTGTTTGAGTATGGAGAATAGGATTGGTTTTGGGGCTGAAAGGTGTTTCCATAGGGATTTCCCCTCCAATACTGATTCCAAGGAGTGTTTTGTGATTGAGGATTAAACCAAGGATGGTAAGGTGGCTAAAAGCTCCAAGGTTGATTCTAAACATAGCCTTGAAAACTAGGATCTTGAAACATGTTTTGATTTGGGCTTCTACAAGAGGGTTTCTTGTTTGTTTGTGAAAAATCATTTGTTTCAGCATTGCCCTTATATATAGTCTGTAAAAAGAGAAGAGATGGACACTTCACGGTTGCATGTTCTAAAGCACAAATCCCTTAAACCTCAATAGCATTAATGGGACACTCCCTCTCAGCATGCTTATTTCTACATTTAGGACAAAAGATTGCCATGACAACCCTCTCATCTTCTTGTTTCTTTTTGAGTTTTATTGTGTCAATCTAGTTACAAATAGTGTTTAGGATATCCATTTTGAAGTTTTCCAATAAGTTTCCTAATTCCACTCTAGTGATAGCATTGGGTAAAAATTTCTGATCTCTTGGCACATAATCTTGGGAATTATCATGGAGCTTCTTGCCTACTTTAGCCTGACTTTGTGAGTAAGTGTGACATAGTTCAGCTATTTCAGAAAAAAAAAAGGATTTTTATAAACATCCCCACAAATTAGAAGTTTTAAGGTTTCAATACATTCATCCCTTAGCCTGTTTAAAAATATATTTCTAACAATCTTTTCATCTAAATGTGCCCCTCGGGATTTGTGGAAATTATAAAAGAAACGTTTAACATATTATTCTAAGTTCTCATCTTCCAATTATTGTATCCTAAGAATATCGTTCACTTTCCTAATTTTGCTGAAGTCTTGGTATTTCTTGAGAAAGACGGACTTCATATCATCCCAAGAGTAGATGTTGTGTTCACCGAGGCTCGTAAACCATCTAAGGGATGCATCCTTCAAGGTGTCTAGGAATAGCTTAAGCTTATGTGCATCCTCATAATAATGATAACTCCTACATAAAATTTCAAATTCAAAAAAGAAGGCATCTGGGTCCTCAGAGGACTTACCGTAAAAGAGCAGAAGATATGTCATTGGTATGTTTTTCATAGTAATATTCTTGGTTACATCAAGAATAGGAAACCCAAAAGTGCTTTCTTCTTCCTCTTCTTCTTCCGATCCCCCCCTAGGTCCTTCATGGTTCCCTCTGAATAGGTTGTGAAGTGGGCCTTCTCCTTCCCTCTGACATTCCTCATTGTTTCATCCAAATATGTTACAATGTTGTCCTTATCCTCCCCCCTGACATTCTTCATTGTTTATGTTCTATCCTCCCTGGTTGGTCATGTCTACTACAGGTTCTTAAAGAGGTTTGTTAATGATTACTCAGTCAACAAGAGGTACTGAAGGGTGGTTCTGGATGTTATTTGATTCTAGATCTGTGTGGTCTTGCAGCTCGATTGGTTCTTCTAATGCAATTCCTTCTTTACTCCCAAAAATAATGTGTTCAATTGTTTCCTCGTCTTGATTCAGAATCTCCCTCTCCAAAGCTACTTTTCTATCAACACCTCCATCTTCTTGCTTTACTCCTGCATACCAATTAATAGGATTAGTGATTGGTGTGATTGTCAAACCAAAATTTGTAGGAAATTTTGAACTAGAAATAAATTTTCCTTTACTGTCTCTAGGCCTACTTCTACTTCTACGCATAAAGGAAAGGAAATAAAAGTTCAAAAGGTAAGCAAAAACGATCAGACTTTGGAGCAACCCCACTATAGTGGATGCATGGCTCTTCACTCACGTCTTACCATACTCTCTCTGCCCTATAAGTGTCCTGTTATACCCTTGAAACTCTGTGATAATAATCTTTTTGATTCAGTCATCGGAGTTTCCACAGTAAGAAAATTTTTCTGCCAACGTTTCAAATCCCAACTGGGATCCAAGTTGCCCTGATGATGGATCCCAGTTGGGATTTGAAACGTTGGCAGAAAAATTTTCTTACTGTGGAAACTCCAATGACTGAATCAAAAATATTGTACCACAGAGGTCTCAAATCCAGGATAATAATCTTACCTAAACCAAAATACAACTCCTTGGCAACGGTGCCAAAATGTTGAGAGTTTTAATTAGCGGTTAAACCTCATAATATTTAATTGTCAACCAGGACTCGTAAACACGAGTTCTACTGCTTTTTTGACTCAAGGTTAAGTTCAGAGTACGTAAATTTCCCTGATAATGATAGTTAACTACAGAATAATAAAAACACTCTTCTATCAATTAAGTAAACTAGCACTAATCTCACTCTCACAAAATAATTCTTTACTTTAACATAAGCAATCTAAAGGAAATCAATTTAACTCAATACATTTATATTTCTTATTCTAAATTTCTGCAATCAAAAGACAAATCTATTGAGACAAAAGGCTTAATGAAATTTGGTCTAAGCACAATTCTTGAAATAAAACCTTTTCAAAGTAGGAAGTTCAAACTCTAATTATTAAAAAGGCAGAGGCAAAAAATCATCAAAACCTAATCTCTGATAAATCAAAATGTAATGCGACAACTTGAAAAGGAAAAACAGAATCAAATCCTGAACTATCAAACTAGGCTATTCTTGCTCAGAAATAAAGTGCATTCAAACCAGACTGTTATAAAGACTGGGTTTGAAATCAACTAGCACTGATCTATTGGTGCTTAAAGGAAAAAGAAATCTTAACAAAATTATCTAAGTTTACAAACAAAATTGAATTTCTTTCACACTGCTATGAAATCAATCTCTATACTACTGTACTTGAAATTGAAATCAAACTTATTTTATCATGTGAGAATAAATCTAAATTATCCTATGATAATTTAATGACTCAAATCAATGCTCTGAATAAAATGCTTTGAATTAAACCAAGCTGCTTGAAGTAAATCATAATGCTTGAAATTAATCACACGACTTGAATTAAACAATCATAATGCTTGAAATAAATCACACAGTTGAAATTGTGAAAATGAACACAACACCTATCAAGCATGAATTCATTTGCAATTACAATCAAAACCTTTCAAACCATAAATCATACACTCAAATGCACAGAGAAGATTCATATTCAAATCCACACCATATATCAAAACTCAAAAATCATTATATTCCTATATCGTGAATGTTCTAATTATAAATATGAATAAATGTGACTTAAGTAGAGGAACAGAGCATGGCTCTGTGTTAAAATATGAACTCAGGTTATAAAATGAATCAGAGATCTTCAACACAGGAAATAAATCCTTAAATCATTTAATCCGTAAGGCAACAAACCACGCATATTATGAAATCATACACTGTCCCGAATTTGGTCAAGGATTCGCTATTTGAATATGAAATATGAGAATGATGTTGATGACAAGGCATCCTTTCCATCCATGCTGACCTAGTAGTCCTACCACTAAGATTCAAAACTAAACCCATGAATAAATAGTTAGCATATTAAGGACATGACTCAACAATTCACTTAAATTCAATCATAAATAGAAAAACTATTCCAGTAAAATGCATTTACCTCTTGGTCATGTACTACTGAGGTTTAGTTAGTGATGTAGCTGATAGGGTATGTGGTAGGTGTACTTTCATAGGAAAAAGAAGGTGAAAATAGGGGTGAGAGGCAGAAAATTTGGTGACAAAAATGGGCACCAACATTGTGATGCCTTGGAGAGGGGGAAACTTGACTTAAGAGAAAAAATATAACTTACGTGAATATTTATCTTTGATGTGATGGTTATTCTTCCCAAAAAGTTGAAAGGTTGGGAAGATGAAGGGTTAATGTGTGATTATAAAAATAAGAGGTAGGAGTAATCAAGGGGTTATTCTTCTTGGTTCTTAAGTTTCTAGCTTTTCTCTCTTCTATTACTCTCTCATACATCTTTCTCTCACTTAGAAAGATTGAATTGGAAAAAGGAATGGTGACAAAACCCAAAGAGGTTCAAGCCTTATGATTGGTTAAGAACTACGAGTAACAACTTCTGTGACATGAAATGAATGTGTTGCAATTATTTTTCTTTTATTGGATGACTCTAAGGACTAGAAATGATCTTGGTTGTCTGTGGCACATAGAGAACTCAAGACAAGAGGACCGAGGGACTGCATATATCAAAGAAGGAATCCCTTGTGTTGTGAAACCCTACATTATCATTTGTGAATGTCTATGGGCCTAGTAAAAGAATGCAAAGGATGAACACTAAGATTATTTTCTATATATTGAGGAGAGTAGCCTTCAAATTTTGTGTAAAATATGGTCTAAAAACCATGTGTTAAGTCCTTGAGTTTAATTTTTCCCTTAAGGCATCACGATCTAGATTTGGGGTGGCCAACTATGGAAAATATTGCAACATAATTGAGCCTAATAATGATTAGGTGGAGAGTGGCTCACCCCTCTGCAGTTGTAGATTGCAATAGATTTGACTCAAGATAAAGAGATATGATGCATGATTATTTAACTTCTCTTCCATAAGTTTATATGTATATGCATTTATCCTTCAACAAATTTATCATGGTTGTCATGGTTATACTATTTGGTTGTAGCTTTTTGTATGTATTAAATTTTTTAACAACATTGGTTAAGGAATATAGGCTTCCTAAATTCTTCTTTACGTAAGTCATGTTTCCATTTTTGTTATAACTTTTCTTCTAAGAGGTTCCATACGCTGAAACTTAGGCCATGGTGAAGGGAAATGTCATTGATCCTCTAGTCTAATTTTCAGATCTTATGTCACAAAATTTCAGGAAATATGATCAAAGGAAGCTGAGCTTTCTAAATCCATATTTAAACAAGTCATGTTGGAATTTCAGTTATAATTTTTCTTCTAAGAGGTTCAAGAAACTGAAACTTGGACCATAATTAGGGAAAATTCTTGTTGATTATTTGGTCTAACTTTCAGATCTTAGGTCACGATATTTTAGGGGATATCATAATAGGAAGTTGAGTTTCTTGAATGTTTCTAAAATCATACATCAAATAGGCCATGTTGGTATTTTTTGCTATAAATTTTCTTCTAGGAGGTTCTAGAAGTCAAAACATGGACTATAGTTAGGGAAAATTTGAGTGATCATTTGGTTCAATTTTCTGAACTTGGACCGCAATAATTTAGGAGATATAGCCCGATGAATTTATTATATTAGTGTGCATGCAAAGTGTTTGAATAAATACCTAAATGATTCAATTATTCATTGGATAAAAACTATTTGATAAAATTCCCCAACGAAAATGTTATTTTGTGAATGGAGGTAATATTGTTATATGTTATCATTGTTATATGATAGCATTATTGTAGCTTATTATGTCATAATGCATTTCCATTTGAAAATAACTCTCCTAGCTACCACTGTGTGTGATTGTCCACCATCCATTCTCTATGTTAAATAATAGAATTATCTTCTATCATCATATTGATACCTCCATCATGTGGATATTCACATGTTTATAACTCCCAAGTTGTGGTAACTGTAAAGAACCTGCACAAGAAATTAAGGAGGGGTGTTTTAGTATATCAGTAATGGAAATGGAAATGACAGAGGAGGACTTTGTAATTTACCTGCTAATAACGATGGAGGCTCCTCTTACTGTGCATCCAGCGAAGCCCACCTGAAAACACATCATGTTTCTTTCCAACATTGATCCAACCCTGGTCTCTGTTGTTGCAACAATCACCTTCTTCATCACACCACTTTAGATGAAATAATCCATAGGTATGTAGATGTGCTAAGAAAGCTACTTCTTATCTCTAGTTCAATATGATTTCATGTTCGGGAGGCTTACGCTCAAAGAGGAGGAGGATCATTTGGAGATCGATTGCGATGGCATCGGGGTATTCTTTGGTGTGGGGATGAGTGACCTCACCATATAAGAACTAAAGGATATAAATTTTCCCAACCCAGCGTTCAAGCAACTCATATTGCAGGACTACATTTCTCACTTTCGCCTCTAAGGTCTCCCTCTCCTTACCCTATAGGCCACCCATTTCAAATGTGGTGGTTTTTCAGTTGGGGTTACACTCAATCACTACATTTTTTACAAAATATCTTCATTCGGTTTCACAATAAATTTGCTTCCATTATTAAAGGAGAAAGATTGGAAGTCACACCAAACTTGGATCAAACTATTCTAAAATCAAGGGTTCGTCTGAGAATCGAACACAACCAACTCAAGTACACCAAGCTTTGCGATATCCCTCGTAGATTGACAACTTCGAGGGGAAGAGGAGGCAGCAGGGCGCCTTCACGGTCAAAACCGACCAAAATCCCACTACGATTGAAGCTTATGTTGTATCTATAAAAATATTGCATCACCTCAAATAAAAAGCAATGGAGGATGGCAAGGTGATTAAGTTCACTAGTTTCAAAGTGGTGACCACACACTTATGGAGGGCAAGAAACCTGGCATTGGAAATGTCGAGTGATGAGATTTTGATAGTGTTGTTTCTGACGAAATTCAAGACCAGAATGGAGCCCCCTTTTCCTAGAGAATAAGTAGGCAATGCTGTCGTATGAGGGTATGTGAGAGAAATGGTGAAAGAGCTTCAAGAGAAGTCATTCTCGAGCTTTAGAACTTCAATATTTTTGTATTTTTTTAACAAGGAGGGAAGAAAAAATAAAGATATGTACCTATATGAACACTCATCCTTGCTCTTTGGCCATCTCAAGGTATCTTGTAGTCTTCCTGGTGGATGGATTCAACACTCGACTCTTTCAGGAAGTACAACACATCACAATGACAATACCCAAATGACCAATGTTGACCCCAGCATCGTGAAAACCCCCCACTATTAGATACCGAGCCAAGTCACTAGATTTGTTTTTATCTTTTTTCACATTGGGCCCGAGTGTTCAAAGAGAATATGTGGATTATATAACAGCAATAATATGAATGGTGCCTATCCTTGGGCCCCAGTGTTCAAAGAGAATATCTGGATTATATACCAGAAATAGTATCAATGGTGTATATCCTTTCATCTCCATCCATAATGAATAGTATTTGGCATATGTATTTATTGATATTGTGATCTATGGTGTCTATCCTTTCATCTCTAGATATCATCTCCATCAGAATGAATAGTATCTGACATCTATATTTATTTATATTTTGATCTATTTATTTATATTATGTAATTGGAGTAAGTTAATGTTGTTGTGACAAATTTAATATGAATGTAAAATGAATGAAAGAAAAAAATGACTAAATTTCCAAAAGAAGATGATGATGGATTCAGTTCATTAAGAATGTGATGACCAATCCACTTCATTTCCAATAGTACATAATATTTCATTTACAGTTTCTTTTAATGTTTGTTATCATATTTTAAAAAATATAGCTTTGTGGACTCAAAGGGATTAACAATTCTTTCATCTACATATATATGATAACCTTTTGACAATGCCATGTCAATCTATTATTATTTTTACCCATTGACAAGATTACTCACTTAAAATTTCGTAATTACTATTGCTAATTCTTGATGTAGTAGTAAAAAGTTTTAAAGGGCTGATTTGTTTAGCCAATTTAGTTCTATTTTTCTTTATATCTTTATTGAGAATTATCTTAGATTTTTGTGTGATAAATTATGTATATGTTTTGTGAATCAATAACAATTATCTTGTAGATTATGTCATTGGTTAAGGAGTAACTTATTTTTCCGTTCATTTGTATATTTATTCATGTGTAAATACAACTTTAATCGTTAGTATTTTGTAACAAAAATGGTTCAATGGAGACTAATGAATTTTTGAAGTGCTTGCGTGCTTGATTCTTATGAGATGTTGTGGCCTTTTGTTAGCTTTTGAAAAATTCACACACGTGGATGTTGATGTTGTTGATAACGTAGACTAGTGTGTAGGTTTAAATTTTGCAAGTTTTTATCACTCATAAATGTGTTGGTCTTCTTCTGATGAAGAAGGGGACAAATCCTTCTCTCTTGGAATTCAAGGATGCCTCTAGGGGAAGTTTATGCAATTCAAGCCTTGATGTTGATTAGGAATTATCCATTGATGCATCTGGAATTGTTAAAATAATTAGGGAAAATGATCTAAAAGTCTTGAAATAGATTGGGATCAAGTGAAATTGCAAGAGTACTCTTGCCGCTCTTGCACTCAAACTTTCCAAAGCTCTAGCATTAGTTCCATTAGTTTCCATTTTACATGTTAGGAGGTCTATCATAGATGTCATTATTAGAGGGTCGGAATATGATATACAGTGTAGGGAAATAATAGTTGATTATATGTTAGGAAGAGTACTATCCTATTCATGTCTTATGACCTTGGATGAAAAATCTCAAAAGTTTATGAAATGTAAAAACAATTAATTTAGAGGAAAATGGTGTGTCAAAAATAATGAAGTATAGAAACATTTTGGGTGCCTGGGATGATGATAATCCTAAAATAAAATCCAGAAAAGATATTGATGAGTGGTAAGAAACAAATTCAAAATATTGCACAAATTCAAGTCAAACAAAAATTGCTTGAAAGAATGGTAGTCTAGCAGGGGATTGTGATAAGGTATCTGGTAAAAGAAAGGACAATTATGATCTGCAAAATAATTGTAGACTTATAAGAAAAATCATAGAATGTATTCTCCAATTTGTCAAGAACTCGAATGTTCATTCAAAAAATTATTTGCCTCTTTTGATTTGAGTTGTCTAGGCAAATGATGATGCACTTATAGATGTTTTGTTAGCATCTATTGCTCTAGTCAATGACACATATCAAGATGGTAATAAAACTCTACATTGGGAGTTGAAACAGGACACTCCTCCTAATGGATGTAAATTAAATTGTTCGGTTGTAGAAAAACTTTTAAATGTTGGTGCTACAGTAACATCTAGAAACAATACATTGTCAACTCATGTTCACATAGTAGTAGGTCATGGCCACCTTGAAGCACTCCTATTAATAGTAAAGAAGCATGGGTGAAGTATAAACATATTCATAGGAACAAGAGAGACCCCTCTACATTATGTTGTGAATAATAACCATCTTGCATGTATTGCTCTCTTGCTCAGACATGGAACCAATAGATATGTCAAAGGTTTGAGAAATCAAAAGCCTATTTAGCTTGCACATTCATCTGATATGAGTACATTTTTTAGTCTACATGATAAAGAATTCCTTGATGAAGCATATGATAATATTATAACTTCTCAAAGTTGCATTTCTTCTTCCATTAAGCAATCTTGAACAAGGTTCAAGTATTCACATTCCCAAAAATCATGTGCCACTGATTCAATGCTTCCAGGAAGTTTGTAACTGGTTCTTCATCCTACAAATCCTCCAATGGCTAAACATTTCTCATAATTATTGCATAGGCTCCATGAAAGTTCCAAGTAGAGTCTTCCTCACAATTCGTTTCTTCCAATGGACAAGAATATGAGTAGGCCACAAATTTGACTTGGGAAATGGTATAGAAAAAGTATCTCAAGCATATAAATAGTTAAAATTCGGCTGTAAATGTGAAGGAGATACATGTTACTACGATAATTACACTATCTCCATACAAATTTATTTCTGTTCATTTGTATTTTTATTTATGTGTTAATATAAATTTAATTGTTAGTATTATGTAACAGAAATGGTTCAATGGAGACAGATGAATTTTTATGTTAGTGTTGAGGCCTCGAAAATCGCTGCCACAAAATTGGGGGATAACCACCCAGTCCGGACCTTAGTATAGCTCCTTTTCCATTTGGGATGTTGGCTCCGACTGGAGATAATGGGACCAGTTTCCCAATAATAAAATAAAAGGGATGGACGGGTGATGAATAGTTTGCTTAAGTGATAAGCGATTAGCTTATTCTATTGACAGAAATAGGGAAACTAATACTAATCCCGAGAACAACTTATTCATTTGGAATGCAGCGTTAAATAATCTTTATCTATCTAACAGGCATGTAGATGACTCTGTAAAATAAATAAGAGACATTCGATCATTCAAAGATTACTTCATATGAATAGTCACAATGAAGCGATAAATACAAATTACTGCATTCACTGTTTATATCATCGATACATATATACGATTGAAAGGGAAGCATGCAATAAACAACCAATAGTGGAATGCATAAAGGATGTTGTGAAAATCACATATATATATATATAAGCGATAATAGCAAGAGCGATTTAAACAACAATTCATATAATAGGAATGAGTACAGACGCAGATAATAGTACCATGTGAGCTGCCGATCAATCCGAAATATCAATCGCTATTCAAAATTCCTTCTTCAACACAGAAATGCTTTTAAACAATGACAGTAGTGCACATTTGCATAAAAACCTTCCTCATTAAATT
>APFE030539192.1:20100-52157 GCA_000404065.3 Pinus taeda | reverse complement strand
CCCATATTTGAATGCCAGATAGATGCAAATGTTGTAGGTAGATGGTTAATTATGTTGGAAGGATATTTTCTAGTTCATGAATTTTCCAATTGGAAAAAGAATACTATTGCACTCCTTAAAGATGCCCCACATGTCAAGGACTGTTGGGAAACCTACTATGAAAAAAGGACGAGCAATAATCCTCAATGCTTTTAGCCACATCCACTTGGAATTATTTCGAAGATTCCATCAAGGAACAAGATTAGCCTGTCGAGAGCTACGAAGATAAATACATAAAGTGGACCACGCTGCGACATGAAAGGGACCAAGATGTGTCGATGTTCACAAAATGTTTTCCATACGCTTCACACGAAGTTGGGTATCAAGGATTCTAAGAGGAATTTGGTACTCAAGTATTGTGACTGTCTAAAAAATTACATTTAGGATTGGATGGAGTTCTTGGACATCTCCTCGCTTAACGTCGCCTATCAATATGATGTCAAGACCGAGCATAAATTTATACAAAAGAAGCGAGAACTTGGATTTGTGAATCTGAAGCAAGGGAAAGGTGCCCCCAAACCACACAACAAAGTACAAAGCCAACGTGTGGTGACCTATGAAAACCTGTGAAGCCACAAGAAAAGAGAAAAACCAATAAGACAAAGAAGGTCACAAAGAAATGGTGTAAGTTCTATAAGGTCCCCACTCACAACACAAGTGACTGTCGAGCCAAGCAGTCACTAGTGGCCAAGCTGAAGGCTTCTAAATTAGATGCATGTTCCGACTCTAAGTCAGAAATTGACAAGGGGAATGAAAAAGGGAAGAAGATTATGGATGCAGAGCCTAGTGCCACTGTTGCCACCGCCAAGATGCAGAAGGATGAGCTCGAATATCCAGAGGAGGGGGAGAAACTCTTCCACTCATACATGTGGGTGAAGGGTTCTCAATTGTAATTCATTATCGACACCAGGAGCCAAAATAACCTCATTTCAGTAGAGGCCATGAAGAAGTTGGTCCTACTAACCACAACACACTAGTAGCCTTACAACATTGGGTGGCTTCACTAAGGGTGAGATCTCTACGTCAGCCAATAGTGTCTCCTTCCCTACAACATCAAGCCCTTCATAGATGAGGTACTGTGTGATGTTGCTCTTCTTGAAGGTTGTGATATATTTTTAGGCCAACCATACTTGTGGAAGTGACATTCTATGCATGATTATAGGCTTCACACTGTTATTATTACTTTGGGTAATAAGTTGTACATGATAACAAAGGTAGCACCGCCTATTGCCATTTCTTTGATAATTGCGAAGCAATGTAGTAAGATCATTTCCCATACCAGGAAATTTGTTTTCCTTATAAGATGCCCTCACAAAAAGAAGAATATTGTGGCCATGACCTCCAAAAAGGGTTCCTTCGCATGTCAAAAACATATGGAAAAGGTTGGGGAGGAGTATAGGGACATATTCATCTCACCCACATGAGTACCTCTATATTGTTAGGTCAAGCACTTCATCGATCTAACAGCAGGCACGTTGCTACCCAATGGAATGATATATCAACACTATGTTATGCAAAACAATGAAATCAATAGGTAGGTTTAGGAGTTGTTGTAGAAAGGGAACATCAGGCCATGTTCATCACCCTTTTAGAACCTGATCATGTTAGTATAGAAGAAGGATGGGACCTGGATACTTTGTATTGACTATTGGGCAATGAACAAGATCACTATTAGAAATAGGTATCCAATCCCATGGATTGGTGACCTTCTAGACCAACTCAAGGGAGGTAAATGTTTCAACAAGATTGACTTGAAGTTCAATTATCACTAGGTACTCATCAAACCCTCTGATGCGTGGAAGACTGCCTTGAAATCCAAATAGGGCCTTTTCGAATGGCTGGTCATGCCTTTTGGGCTAACAAATGCCCCTGCAACCTTCATAAGGTTGAGGGAATACATCTTGTGACCCTTCACCAACTCATTAGTGGTGGTGTATTTAGATGACATTCTAATCTTCAACTAAAGTTGGGAGGAGCACCTCCACCATATTTGATAGGTCCTCCAAACTCTACGACAACACAAGTTGTGTGCCAATTTTGAGAAATGCACTTTTGGTATAGCCCAAGTATTGGCTTGTAGGGGCCTGACCTGAGTTTGGAATTAATTAGCCAAACAAATCCCTATACTAGTGGCCTTTTCAGCAATAGTCCGCTGAGGATGGACTGAGGTCTCACCCAAAGTAGTATGGGGGGGGGGGTGCTAGAACTAGGTTTCTGCACCCTTGAGATGTCTAAGGGTTTGATTTGGTCCAACTGCTAGTCCCTACGTGTAGGTTGCTTTGCACACTTCCCTGTCCTTTGCGCCTGTATTCACCTTCGCACAACCCTAACCAGGGATTGTGGGGCTTCCGCACTGCTGGAGCAGCACTCTACACTATTTCCCTAAGTCACATCCGAGATCTTACTTATATTCTTAAACTGGTTAATTATCTTCGCGTAAATGGATGCTTTATGTGATATTTATTTATACAACACATTCATATGAGACCGCATAACAAATAAATAGTAAACTTGTAATTCATACCCAATAATACATAAAATAGGAAAAGATACATGGAAATATGATATAACTTCTCTTACTTAATGCTTCTAATGGTTACATACTTGACCTGCCCTGCACACTTAGCTGCAGGGGTCCTAGTACTCATTTGTGGACTGCTAGGCCTCTGCGCACTCAACTGCACAACCTTCTCCTACTCTACGCCCCAAAGACAGAACTTACACTTCGACTCAATCCCTTAGACTCATCATGCTTCTATTAGATTAAATGTCTTCTACACTTAGAGCCTCACTCTAATTATACAATCCCATGGTCCACAGACCATGGGTGGAATCTTTCAAACTGACGTTACATTACAAAAACAATGGTAGTCAACCCTCTGACTCTATTATGTCTTCGCACTTTGTGCCCACAAATCGCAGAGTCTTTACAATGGACTTAGTCAAAACTTGGGCTTTAAGCCCCAAAACATGCCTTGGGGGGGATTCCACACCCAATAGGCCCCCAACACAAACATTGTGACTTTCCCTCGAGTCACTCTGTTGGTGCGGAGATATTTGCGTAGAGTTCCTCCAACTCTGCTTGAACTACTACAAGGTTGGCACCGCCTAAGTGGCAGCTTGCTGAATCTCCTGTACCCGTTGTTCTGAGACTGCGGTGTCAGAACTACTTCCTTGGACCTGTTCTTGTGTCCCTTACATTTGTTTATAATCTCGTGCCTTCTTCTGGCTACTTGGAGCATGAAGATTGTGCTTCTATCAGCTAGTTAGATAGTCGGGCCACTAGTGTATTGCTTCAATCGACTGCCATTAAATTTGTCTGGGAAAGGATCTCCATTTAGGTTTACCAGTTACATCGAGCCTCCATCAGTGACCTCCTTAACAACATACGATCCCAGCCAATGCATTCTAAACTTTCCTTTATCAAACTTACTGTCATACAATAACACTAATAGTTTACCTTAAAGGAGTGAAAATTAATGTGGTGATCGTGCCATGCCTCTTTGCACTGATTTTGTACCTACTGATGGAAGCCAACCAGGAACCATTCCTCTACCAGTTCTTCCAACTACGCAAGCCTTTATTCTAGGGGTCTGCGGTTTGTGATACCTATGAGCACTGCAATGCGCAGACTAGGCACAATATACTCCATTGGCATGGAAACTTCCACACCATAGACCAATCGGAAAGGTGTCTATCCCATCAGTTTCTTGCATGTTGTCCTATAAGCCCATAATACTGTAGGAATGCGCAGGTCCCAATCACTCTGTTGCGCATTGCAGACTTTGGTTAGCGCAGTCTCTAGTATTTTATTGAATGCTTCTATTATCCCATTGGCTTGTGGGTGATATGGTGTGCTTTTTTGATGATACACTTGAAACTCTTATGTTAGCACGCTGATTGTTTCATTCAGGAAATGTGTACCACGATCGCTCATCAAGATCTTCGGACATCCAAAATGTGTTAATATGTGTTCGAATAGATACTTCACAGCTGTGGCGGCTGTGCAATCTTTGACTGGCTATTCTTCTACCCAACGAGTCAGGTACTCTGTCGCGGTGATAATGTATCTCGTGTCCATATTTTTGTGAGGTTTGATAGGTCCTACAAAGTCAACTGTCCACTTTTCGAAAGGCTGCAGTGTCATTTGCAGATTTAAAGGCGTCTCATCCCTCTACAATGGTTTACCTTTTCTTTGACATATATCCAGGCCTTACAGTGTGATTTTGAATCCTGATGAAGGGTTGGCCACCACAACCCTATGCGGAGAATCTTTGGTGTGATCGCTCACCCTACATAGTGTCCTCTTGCAGTGCCCCCATGTGCTTCTGTGAGGATCTAACTTCTTTTGAATTTAGGTACATACCGTTGCAGTATCTCATCATTGCCCATCTTATATAGGTGCCCCGCGATGACAGAAAAATCTATTGCACACACCACCAATTCCTTCTTCTGATGGATGGAGTATTCTTTCAACACAGTTCCCTTTGTCAAAAATTGGATTATATCATCAAATTGTTCATCCATTATGCACACTGTGAAGAGCTATGCATCTAGTAATTCTTCCTCCAAACTAGTAGGTTTCTCTCCAGTCTCAATGTGCGACAAGTAATCTGGTCCCATGTTCAGGCATCTAGGCTTTGCAATGACCTCAAAATCATATTCTTGGAACAATAAGAGCCACTGGCATATTCTCCCCCCCAACACAGGGTTATTGACCAAGTATTTTAGCGTGGAATGGTCTATATAGATCTTGAAGTGTCCCCTTAGAAAATAGTGCCGATATTTTTGGAGTGCATAAACCATAGCCAATCCCTCGTGTTCAGTTGTAGAATAGTTATTTTCTACTTTAGACAATCTGCAACTCACGAATGCGATAAGGTGATCCAAGCCCTCCCCACCTTCCTATGTTAGTACCTCTCCTAGCACTATACACGATGCATCAACATGGACATGAAACTCACATCCCATTTTGGGAAGACCAGGATCGGTGCAGAGGCCAATTTCTATTTTAGTACATCCATGCTCTTCATGAAATCATCATTCCAGTAGAACGTGACCTCCTTTTTCAATAGATTCTCCATTAGTACGGTGATCTAGGCATAGCTTTTGATGAACTTCCTATAATACCCCATATGTTCCAAGGTAGCACGCAACTATTTGACACTTCGTTGCACTTCCAAATTTAGAATCATTACAATCTTCACAGGGTCTACCATCAGTCCCTATTTGCAAACCACATGTCCCAATAGGTTCCCAAAGGGAACAAGGAATGTGCACTTCTTGAGGTTCAGCATGATTTGGTGTCATCGACAGGTATCCAACATCAAGAGTAAGCTCGCTACATGGTGCTTATCCAATCCAAATACAGTCCAGTCATCTAGATAAACCTCCAAGAACTTGTGGATATATTCTTTGAACATTGCAACAACTATGTGCGAAAATATGGCAAACGCGTTCTTTAACCCAAATGACATAATGATGTATTGAAATCAGCCCCATTCAGTCATAAAGGTCATCTTACTCCTATCTTCCAGTGTGATTTTGATCTTGTGGTACCTTAAGAATCCATCAGTGAAAGAATATGCTTCCTGCCCCCCAACATTTTCTAATACTTCATCTATGAACGGAGTTGGGAATGGGTCATGCACACATGCGTCATTCAATTTTTTGAGGTCCATGCATATTCTTATCTCACCCTTCTGCTTCTTTTCCTGTACTATGATAGGGCTTACCCAATTAGATTCTTCCACCATATCAATGATTCCAGCTGTGAGCATCTTGTCTAGTTCTATGCAGACCTTCTCCTTGTACATTGGATTCAAGTTGTAAGGCCTCTGGTTAGTTGGCCTTGTGTCAGGCTTTAATGTGATCCACATCATTCCTAAATCTCTAATGATTACTTTTAAGTCCGTAATATTGGTGGGGAACAGGTCCTGGTATTCGTGGAGTAACTCAGTGCCTTTATCCACCATCACGTCATCCTAGTAGTCACCGAGCGTTGCATACTTAGGTTCATCTTCCATACCAATGTTCACCTACTTTCTTTTTAACGCCGTAGTTATGTCAAGGTCTTCAATAAATGGCCCTTGAACCTCATGATAGCCTTTAGTTTCTGGAATGTTAACTTTCCGCGGATCCTCATCATCTTCTTCAGTTTTGATGTTATAACACTCCAGCGCACAGCTCAGCTTAGTCGCCCATTCAGGCTGAATCAATTCTATTGGCTCTTGGGGTATTTTAAAAATAGCTACTTTTACAGCTTCCAGTGCATCATTGACAGTATCCCACCAATGATCCTCAAACATAAAGGTTAACAGGAACCCTTCACGCAAGATATCCCAATTGCTCATCCCTTGGTGGAGCTCCGTCTCTATATACCAATTCATGGGTATAATATCCAGGTATGACAAAACAGGTGCACCAACTCAGGTTGTGGCTCTTCCCCATAGACCTTTTTCCACTTGGCGAGGTGCACACATGGATCATCTCATTCGTCATACTTGTATTTTAATCGCATCTGAGGCTTCCCAAATTGCATGCGCATCATCCTCCTACATTCACACCAGTTCTCAAAGCTTCCTTGTTGCGTACCCCACCACCTCGCAAGCGTAGCATGTAGTACCCATTTTAAAGCCTCAAAGCGTTGTTGTTCTGACACCTCCCTTTCAAATCTATTCAAGAAGTAATCTACCTCACTTAACCCATCATACATAGGCAGATCCCTTACCTCCGTTGATATGCAATGCAATGATCTCGTCATCATGTTACAGTTTAGTGTGGTTATCTCATGTAACTGGTTTTGCCATCATTCTATGTCTTCATCAAAATACAATGTGTAGGAGCTTTCGTACTCCCATGATATTCATCCATCCGTGGTTGGATTTACCCAGTCTTTCTTTTGCGTGGTTATCTTGTAGATGTAGTGCAAGTCGTCTTCACTTTCATACTCATGCACTAGCTCTGTGTAGTGCTATCCTTTTGCAGGGTCCAAAGGTAAAACTATGTGCAGAGACTTTTTCTCAAAAATCCTCTTGCGCTTCTTCAGATTTATCACCCCATTCATGTCAGTGGTGCAATCTATTCCTAATAGTGCAGGGTAGGGATTGTTGTCATCAACAATTTCTATCACTTCAAAATTTGCCAGCGCACTCACTCCTTCAATATCAACTATGATGCCCTGCAATCTTCCCATAGGTATGATCTTTTGTTGGTTCACCATTCACAACTGGATAGGGGACTATTGCAACTTAGGCCTTCCCATGCACTCCCATGTCTACTTTGGCAGAATGTTCATGTCCAATCCTAGGTCCAAAATCACTTGGTCAATATCATATTCCCTAATCTACACGATTAATCTCATCTCCCTTCCCATCTTTGTTGCATGCTTTTTGATCTTCCGAAATTTGGGTAGTTCTCCTAGCACGATCCCAGTGCATCAATTTATGAGTTCTTACAGCCCCTTTACAACCTTACTATTGCACAACAGCTTCATGCATGTTTCCAAGAATGTCATGAGCATCGATGGGTCCATGTTTGGCTCCGTTCTATCTTTTCTTCCTGAAGTGGAGGCATCCGTAAAGCTCTTCCTAGCTTCCATGAATATTTCCTTAGTGTGCTTCAAATCAAACTTTGGTACTTTCGTAGGAGCCTTGCGAACCCATGTACTATCTTCAGGATGCTTGCCTTTATCATCCCCTGTTGTAATTCCACTTCGGAGCACAATATTCACATTAGGGTCTTCCTCACACAGCTCAAACCTCATCATTTGCAGGCTCTGAGTTGGGGGAGGTTGGAGCGCTCCCTTATCACACAGGCTTCTTATCGGTGTAGGATAATCCTCTATCTCATGATCAAACAATGTACATATAGGCATGATGGATGCGTTAGATTCATACAATCATGGGCATAATATCTTGGCCCTCCGCAATTGTAACATATCATCTATCCACGACCTACTTTAGAGCACAATATTCACATTAGGGTCTTCCTCACACATCTCAGAGCTCATCATTTGTAGGCTCTGAGTTGGGGGAGGTTGGAGCACTCCCTTGTCGCACTGGCTTGTTATCAGTGTAGGAAAATCCTCTGTCTCATGATCAAACAATGTACAATACAAGCATGATGGATGCGTTAGATTCATACAATCATGGGCATAATGTCTTGGCCCTCTGAAATTATAACATATCAGCTATTCGCGACCTCTTCCAGGTCCTCCTCCACCTCAGCCTCGTCCATGCCCCTGAAATCTAGTCTGTGCCATCCCTGCATTCTGATCAAGGGGTTGCATTTTGACCTAAACTCTATAGGTGGGAGTCCTATCCATCATCAACTCATAACTTCTATAGGTGTGCTCAACATGTCCCACTGACCTATAGAAATTACAAAACAATTTTTGTGAATTCTACATGTACTTTTGCCACAGATGGCAGTTATCCACAACATGCTTTCCTATTTAACAAATTGCGCACCGTAATGTAGCCGTTGTGCTAGGCCCTGCTTGTGCCTCTAGTCTCATTAGCATTGGGCCTCCTCCCGCAAGGTAATTCTTGAGCACAGGGTAGTGGTACTTTTCATGTCCCTATCCCTTTCACTTTACACACCATACCTCGTCACGCACTTCTAGGCAAGCTCTCCTGTCTTGTTTCAGACTCTGCATCTCTAGGCACAAGTTTTTCAACTATGCGTGTATCTACTGAACTCCTAGGTTGGGATCCTGTATCAGGGTATCATGTAGTTTCATCGCGATCTCCGAGGCCTCGGCTTGAGTTGTTAGCCTTTGTTGTGACAACGGGTTCCTTAGATGTGGCGTTAATGATGCTACAAACCATTCGTAGTGTTGACCATCTGTCAGCATCATGTTAGCTTCGCAAATTGTGCACTTCAGTCTCTGATCCAACTCCTAAGGAGTCTTGCCTAGTAGCATCATGATCTCCTTGAACCCAATGATCAACTGCTCCTCTAACTTCGGTCTACTAAATTCCCTATTTAGCGTAGTTTGGATGTTTATGATCCCCGCATTCAGGTTGTCATTAGAATGGTTAATGTACCAAGTAGTGCACGATCCTGCAGAGCGCTAACCAATGTTGCTTTCTTTATATTTTCATTCATAACTCCCCGTGCTTCCCATACAACTTTTATCATGAACTAAAACTAGTCCAGATCTTCATTTACTACTCCCTTGAACACTAGCAACTGTATTGTGCTTGCATATTGAGTTGAGGTGGTGAAGGAGGTGTTATGGCCAAAGATGGGGGTGAAGATGGTGAAACTAGTGGTGGTGTGGGTGGGGCTGGTATGCATGGAATCCTCTGCCTTATCAAATTGATTGCACTTCTTGGTGAGACTTTTGTGAGCTCTTCCTTGTCCCCTCATGGAGGTGAAATCAAGGGGCTAGTTTCTAGTTCTGCACTACCTTTGTTTCTGTAAATTCTCCCACTTCGCGTAGCCCCAAAAATTAATTTATTCGCATAACCTGCTTTTCACATAGTAGCATTTTAATCCAAGTGTTTAAAGACTTAACATAATTACCTCACGGTCATTTGAGGAAGCATCGCTCTGTCTCGTTGTAGCTAATTGAAGTATCTAACATGAATTCAGTAATGAATCCTCCTATAATTTGATCGAGCCAGTGATAAAAAATGCATGTGATCTTATCCTCTGATGCTTTCAATTTGCGCATCAATTCTAGAGTCCACATAGTAGGTGAGTCAAGCTTGCACTTTCCTTGGCTATCTGCTAGCTTCGCGATCCACTCGTATAACTCAGTAGGGAAAGATGCGAAGAAAATTTCATGGATCTTTATGTATAATTAGTAGTCTAACCACTCTTCTTTTTGGTAGTCACATATTCCTATTCTCCTACGCCGCGAACTTGTGAATATTCCTATCCAACCAATCCTCAATTCCTTTCTTAGTTGGATTCTAGTGATGTGACATCATATATCTCTATGTAGATCCTAGTCCTAGAAATGGAACCATTTGTTGGCTTGTAGGGGCCTGACCTAGGTTTGGATTTAATTAGCCAAACAAATACCTGTACAACTGGCCCCTTCGGTAATAGTCCACGGAGCATGGACTGAGGTCTCACCCGAAGTAGTATGGGGGGGGGGTGCTGGAACTAGGTTTCCACACCATTGAGATGTCTGAGGGGTTGATTCGGTCCAACTACTAGCCCCTGCACGCAGGTTGCTTCGTGCACTTTCCTCTCCTTCGCGCCCTGATGCATTCGCCTTCGCACAACCCTAACTAGGGACTGTGGGGCTTCTGCATTGCTGAAGCAACAATCTGCACTATTTCCCTAAGTCACACTTGAGATCTTACTTATCTTCTTAGATTGGTTAATTATTTTCGTGTAAATGGATGCTTTATGTGATATTTATCTATACAGCACATCCATATAAGTTTGCGTAGCAAATAAACAGTAAACTTGCAATTCATACCCAATAATTCATAAAATAGGAAAAGATACATAGAAATATGATATAACTTCTCTTTATTAATACTTCTAATGGTTACAGACTTGACTTTCCCTTTGCATTCAGTTGCAGGGGTCCACACACTTAGCTACGGACTACTAGGCCTTTGCGCACTTAGCTGTAGAGCATTCTCCTACTCTACGCCCCAAAGACACAACTTACACTTCGACTTAATCCATTGTACTCATCGTGCTTCTATTATATTAACTTTCTTCTACACTTAGATCCTCACTCTAGTTATACAATCCCATGGTCCGCGAACCATGGGTGGATCTTTCAAACCAACATTACATTACAAAAACAAGGGCGAACAACCCTGTGACTCTATTATAAATTCGCGCTCTGCGCCCACAAATCGTGGAGTCTTTACAATGGACTTGGTCAAAACTTATGCTTTAAGCCACCAAAACATGCCTTGGGGGGGATTCCATGCCCAACACCAAGTTCAATATCTAGGGTACATCATTGATGAGTGGGGTGTGCATGTGGACCCTACCAAGATATAATTCATTCGATATTGGATAGACCAAACCACTCTAACAGATCTTTGTATCTTTCTAGGTCTTGCCAACTTCTACTATAGGTTCATGTTGGGGTTATCTCATATCAGTTGGCATTTGAGTCAAGTAACCAAGGGAGGAGCAAAATAAAATTTATTTTGGTCTGAATCCCAACAAAAGGCATTTGTCAATTTGAAGCATCACATATGCTCTGCACCAATTCTCACATTACCAGACCTGCAACAACCATTTGATATCAAGACAGATGCCTCCGACTATGGTATTAATGCAGTTCTTACTCAGTAGGGGCATCTAATGGCATATCATAGCGATACACTTTCAGACACAAACCTAAAGCATCCCACCTATGACAAAGAGATGTATTTCATTATGTCGGGTTTTCAACAATGGAAGCATTACATTATGGGGAAGGAAACAATCATCCACACAGACCACCAACCCTTGCAATTGATACAAACACATGGGGAAGTTGTAGAATGATTTCCATTAGAAATGGTCCACATATCTGCAACAGTTCGATTTAAACATTAAGTACAAGAAGATAAACACCAATAATGTTGCTAACTTTCTCAGTCGACTACCAGTCATGGCGCTGACCATTGTGCTAGACTCTTGTGGGCACGTGATTATGGGGTGACTGCATCTTTACAAGAGAGATCCAGAATTCAGAAACACATTTTAAATGCTCCTAGAAGACAAGTAAGTTCCAAATTTTCACCTCCATGATGCACTATTATGACATCTTGAACACCTCTATGTTCCTTCAAGAAATCGTGCCAAGATCATTTTGGAGGCACACTACAATTGAGTCATTGGATGTTTCAAGGTAGAGAAAACAATGGTAGTGCTGCAGAAATATTTTTATTGGCCTCACCTTCGATGAGATGTTGGGAAGTACATTAGATCTTGCACTTGATGCACCATTTCCAAACCGAGCATCAAGAATCAAGGCCTATATAGTCCTCTTCCTACTCCTAGTCGACCTTGGGAATTCATCTCCATGGATTACATGTTGGGCCTTCCTTCTACGAAGCACAGAAATGACTGCATTTTTGTGGTAATTGATAATTTCTCTAAGATGGCCATTCTAGCGGCCTACAAGAAGAGTATCACAATAGAAGCCACTACTAATATCTTCTTTGAACAAGTGTGGGCACACTTTTGAATCTTAGATTCTGTTATCTCAAATTAGGAAAACAGGTTCCTAAGTACATTTTGTTCAAGTCTTTGGTCGATGTTGGATACCAAGCTCATTAAGTCCACAGATTTCCACCCCCAAACCAGTGGCCAAACAAAGGTCATCAATAGGATGATCATACACATTTTGCACATGTGTGACTCAAAGCATCCACGCACATGATGAATGCCTTGCTTATGTCTAGTACAACTACAACAAATCTCTCCATAGATCAACTCGCCACATCCCCTTTTAGGTGGGATTGGGATTCTAGCAGTTATGTCTCATTAATGTGGCCATACCATTTGTAGCTACTCAAGAATATTCAACTCATGTCCAATCCAAAGCTGACAGGGCTAACAACGTCAGTGAGTTTATTCAGCACATCCGCCAGTAGGTTGATGACATATTGGATAGAGCCAATGCTAAGTACAAGCAATGACATGATCAACAATAGATGCCACACAAGTTCTAGGCGTGTGTCAAAGTTTTGCTACATCTACAGAAGGAACACATTGCTGCCCCACCCCCCCCTCCCCCCCCCCTTTCCCCCATTACAAGCTTCACCTGCTTCGATATGAGCCATACACCATCACCAAGGCTATAGGGGACAATTCCTTCAAGTGAAACATTTCACCATTCCTTGGCCCACACCTTTAATATTGCATCCATAAAGAAGGAATTGAGGAAAGGTTTTAAAATGACAAACTTTGGGTATGTTCACTACTATCTTGGTATTGAAGTAACTGAACATCCAAATTCAATATTCCTCTCTCAGAGGAAGTACATTGGAGATATGTTAAACGCATTTGGCATGACTACGTGAAATCCTTTGACTACTCCAATGGAATAGAACTCAAATCTCACATCCAATGAAGGACAATAATTTGAGGATATAACAAAGTATAGATAGCTTTTAGGAAGTCTCAACTACCTGACTACTACCAAAGTAGACATTTCATTTGTCATTGGAATCTTCTCTAGGTTTATGCAAAATCCTTGTGAGGGACATTGGTCTGCTACAAAAAGAGTTCTAAAGTACTTGAAGGGAACTCAAGACTTTGGGCTTAAGTATACACAGGTGGGTGACTTCAACTTGATTGGATACTCTAATTCAAACTTTAATGGAGATAAAGAAACTTGTGTATCTAATTCAAGTTCTACTATGAGTCTTGGATCAGGAGTTGTCTCCTGGAGGTCATGCAAACAATCTGTTCTAGAAGATTCCATAGCAGAGGCATAATATGTGGCATCAAATAAATCAAAAAAGAAAATTGTGTGGCTCAGGAGAATTTTAGAAGATTTGTAGGTGAAACAAGTGCATTTAACTCCACTCATGATCGACAAAACTTCTGCAATAAAGTTGGAAAAGAACCCAAAGTTCCATGATCGAATGAAGCACATCAATACAAAACACCATTTGATTCAACATCATGTTGAGGCCAAGGCAAATTATCTACGCCATTGTTCCACAAATGAGCATATTTCATACATCTTCACTAAAGTGCTTAGAAAATAAATGTTTGAAAGATTCAAAATGATGCTTGGAGTCATCAATATCCCTTCATATTAAGGTGGGGAATTTTTACACCTATTCATTGGGATTGGGTGACTATATGTAAAATAGTATAAATAAAAAATAAGGAGAATTGGAATATAAAGGGACACTAGGAGATGAAGCCCACGAGTCTCCCCCTCCATGTATATATCTATGATCAACCTTAATGGAAAATCACAATTCATTTGAGGAGTTACCTCCTAGCCTGACATAAATTTATCATAACCATAGTTGCAAAAACTTGATTTTCATCTCTCATACATTTTGTCAAACACTTTACATGTAAACCTTTCTTAAAATACTTTGTATACAACCAATTGAGTAGTCATTTTCTTGTAGAAATTTTTTCAAACATTTTGTATGAAATCATATAAGAAACATTGTTTTAATTCCATATGTAACATAATAAATGAAATATACCACTCAATCATGCAATTTTTTATTTATGTATTTGAGGTATTTTATCAAATATTTTGTATGAAAATTCTAATAAAACACCTTTAATACATTCATTCAAATGTTTTGCATGAAAATATCCATAGATAAGATACAACAATACTATCATGCAACAATGCTAACATACAAAATTACTATTCCCATCCACAAAACAACAATTTCAGTGGGGAATTACACCAAAAGTTTGTATGCAATGAATTATTAAACCATTTAGGCATTTCTTCAAATACTTTGCATGCAAATTAATATAGATACTTTATCAAGGAATATCTTCTAAATTATAGTGGTTCAAGTTCTAAAAATTGAATTATATTATTAGTAGGAGTTCCCCTCAGTAAGGTCCAAGTTTTAGTTTATCAAAGTTCTAAAAACTGAATTAGATTATTATTAGAAGTTCTCCTCAGTATCATCCAAGCTTTATCCTTTAGAACATTCCAGAGGAAATTTTATAGTAAAAATGCCAACATGACGTGATTGATGCATGATTTTAGGAGCATAAAAGAAGATGAAATTCTTATAATCATATATCCTAAAATATGATGACACAAGATCTAAAAGTTGGATTATATTATTCATGGGATTTCCCCTAAATATGGTCCAATTTTTAGCTTCTAGAATGTCTTAGAAGAAACGTTATAGAAGAAATGCCAACATGCCCTATTTGATGCATGATTTTAGGATCACCCAAGAAGATCGACTTCCTCTAATCATATCTCCTAAGATATCATGACCCAAGATCTTAAATTTGGATCAGATGATCAACAAGAATTCCCTCACTATGGTCCAAGTATCAGCTTCTGTAACATCCCAAAAGAAAAGTTATAGAAAAAAATGCCAACATGTCCTATTTAAAAATGCATTTAGGAAGACTAACCATTATAAATTTACATAAGGGTAAATGCATGTACATTTAAATTCACTGAAAAGAGAAATTAAGTAATCATGAATTTCACTAAACCATATATGCCAGAAATATCATTAAATAAAAAATAAATAGCTATCTATTGCAACCAAGAAAATGATGGAAACTAAAGTAGGGTGATCCACATTCCACCCCACCATAGGCTCAACTGTGTTGTAAGTTTTCTCATAGATGTCCACACACATGATAGATCATTATGCCTTCAGGAAAAAACTAAACTCAAGGATTTAGAACACAACTTTCAGACCACATTTAATAGAAAAAAATGAAGCCCACTTTCCTTCACACATGAATTGCCTATTTCAAATAGGCTATCACTCACAACTCTTAAGTAGTCACAAGGTTTGAACCTCTTTGGGTTTTTCTAGAAATTCTCTTTCCAACTTTAATTTCCGAGCGAGGGGAAATAATATATGAGATAGAAATATAATATAGAAAAACTAGAAGGTTAGGAACCAGGAAGTAGAACCCCTTTATTGCCCCTCCATCTTATTTTTATAATCACACCTTGACCCTTCATCTTCCCAATCCTTTGCTATAATCTTCTTTGGAAGACTAACCATCACATCAAAGGGAGATATTCACCCAAGGTATATTTTTCCTCTTAAATCAAGCCCCCCCCCGGAAGCATCATAATATGTTGGTTTTCCTCTTTCTTAAGCTATAAATTTTTTATTAATAAAAATAAGCATTACATCATATAATGCATTTTGACATAATAGCATTAATGTTGGCACCCTAGTATTATATGTTATTAATTATATTACAAAATTTGGTGTAAGGAAAGGGGTGTCATATTCTAATATTGGTATCTTGATTACAATGAGCCTCTTTAACTAATGTAGCCACCCATTCTCATGATATCCTACTATAACATTGTGTACATCCTTCTATTTGTATCTTCATCTAATCAAAGGTTGTTTACACTGTATAAATTTAGTGAATCCCACTCTTGACCACTTGTGTGAAAAAATAAAAATTCATCAATACTAGGTACCATGGTAAAGCTTAATAATTTAGTGACAATGACTATCATTTTATATGTAGGGAATCATATTCCATACTTCCATGTTTGGGCATGAGGTGCCATTTTGTTAAATTGTATAGTTGAGACAATTTCACACACGCACACACATATTTATTTATTTATATATATATACAATAACACACATGGTGATTTGATATCACATATAGAGCCTAGTCTAGTCTTATGATAAAGGGTGATATTTTTTAAAATATTATTGTCATTGATGCCAAGGAATAAGTGAGACTACTTATGTCCATGATAAATATTGGAAAATGAATATTGTTGGAAATATTATTTTTGGACTTTTGATGCCCCAATTAGATAACCTATATTTTAAGGAATTTTTACTCCAATTACCTAGATCAAATGGGAGCATAGTATATATGTTTGGAAAGCTGATTTCAATGCCTTTCAAACAATATATGCAAGTCCCTCTAATTCCATAGTAATGAGGATATATGAAATACTTTATCAAGATGACCCAACCAAGGTATAAGCAAGACCCATTTGGATACCCTATATTTGAAGGAATCTTTGCTCCAATTACATAGCTCAAATGGGAGCATAGGATATGGTTAGAAATATTATTTTGATACCTTTTCAATGGTATATGGAACTCCTTCTAATTTCATATGAATGAGGAGATATGAATATTTTGTAAATATGACCCAACAAAAATACATGCAGGTTGACTCAACAAGTTTTACAAGCCATCGGCATAAGTGAATGTACAAACACTATAAATAAAGGGCATATGAGTTCATGTTAACATTGATTCAACAAATAATATATCTGAGGTCATAAGATGAATTGAGGAATAGTTTTTGGTGTTATTATTAGAAATGTGGAAGCAAAGATGTGATTTATGGAGTGAATGAGCCATGTTGGCATTTTCACTATATCTTCTCATCCGTGATTTTTTAGACCATGAAAATGGGAGGATATATAGGAAATAGTTTCATGTACCCATTTTTTAAATTTTAGACCTTGATTCACTACAATTTTAGAGATATGGCTTAAGGGAGTTAGGATTCCTCAATGCTCCTAAAATATTCGTCAAATAGGTTAGATGGGAATTCTTTCTATAACTTTTGTTTTGGGATGTTTTAGATCATGAAAAATGGAGGATACATATATAATAACTTCATGTACCTCTATTTCAAGTTTTGTAACTTGATTCACTATAAGTTTTGCATGGCTGAAGGAATTCATGCTTGCTAAATGCTCCTAAAGTATTCTTCAAACATGTCAGCTGGGAATTTATGTTATAACTTTTTCTCTTGGATGTTTCGGACCATGAAACTTGGAGGATAGAGATAAAATATATTCATGTGAACACGGTTTAATTTTTATTCCTTGATTCACTATAATTTTATAGATATGTTTGAATAATGTGAGGCTCCTCAAATTCTCCTAAAATCTTCTTCAAACATGTCAACTTGGTATTTTTTCTATATATTTATTTCTATGATGTTTTGAAATTTGAAATTTTGAGGAGAAAGAGGAGAGAAATCAAGGAACCTATGGTAGAAATTTTAGAACTATATTTCACAATTAGATACATGACATGTGAAAATTCATTCTTGAGAAGAAGCCAAAAGAAACAAGTTTTGGGAGAAGTAGACTTGTTGAATGAAGAAGAAACAAGTACACCTAGTGAAGGTAGAGGAAACTAACAGAGCTAGTGAATATAGAAGAAATAGGTAGATTTGGTGAAAGTAGACGCAACTAATAAAAATTGTGAAGAAGAAATAAAGTAGGTTTGTGCCTACAAATATTTACAGCATAGGGTATTGGTGTCTCCTATTGATTGGTGCCTAAAAAGTAGCAAAGGGGATTGATGTCTCTTGTAGGTTGGTGCCTAAAAGAAACATAGGGGATTGACATATCTTGTCATTTGGTGCATACAAAGAGATAGAGGGGATTGGTGTCTCCTATAAGTTGGTTCCTATAAAGTAGTAGAAGGGATTGATGTAATAATAAGTTGGTGCCTACAAATTGATGTAACAATAGGTTGGTGCCTACAAGATCTTTCATATAAAGAGGTTTTGTAGTTTTCACCCATAAATGTTTCTATGCATATATTATGTTACTTATTCAATTTATGAGATTGATGTTTTATAATGTTTTACTATATTTAAGTAAGTAATAACTATCATTATACTAATTCACCCCCTCTTCGTATAATTGTGAACTCCAACAAATGGTATTAGAGTGGATGCCATCAGAAGTAGTTTATCCACTAGGAGGTATATCTCAAAAGGACCATGGATAGTCAGGATGGATCTTGTAGAATTAGAGTTCCAGTGTTGGATGGATAAACTTATGCTTTATAGAAAATAAAAATGACGACACATCTAATGTCTCTTGGTGTTGATGATGGTGTTCAAATATAAAAGGCTATAAAGTTCTAGAAATTCCTCCAACATATGTAGATGAGAAGAAGGCTTATGTAAATAATTCTAGAGCAACAAATTCTATTTTGAATGGTCTTGATAAATTGATATTTTTAAAGGTAATGCATTAGGAATTTTCTAGAGAAGTTTGGGACAAGATTTGAAGCATCTATGGAGGAGACGATAAGGCACAAAGGGCTAAACTTCATACTCATATAATACAATTTGAAACCTTGAAGATGAATGGAGAAGAAGATATTTAAGATTTTTTCCCTTTGAGTAAATGAAGTTGTAAACATTATTAAAGGATTGGGTGAAAATATTGAAGAATCAACTATTGTTAAAAGAATATTGAGAGCTCTTCCATTGAGGTTTAATCCAAAGGCTCATTGATGCCTCAAACATCGTTGCATCAACATCACGGAAAACCACCCAGTCCGGACTTTAAAGCATCTCCTTTTCTATTTGGTGTGGTGGCTCTGACTGGATATAATGGGACCAATTTCTCAATGATTTAGAAGTGTGATGGATAAGTGATCAATTTTTAATATCTAATGGGAATGATGAATGATCTGTTCTAAAATGCAGCAATATAAAAGTAACTAATCTATCTTGAGAAGTCTTTCTCCTAATGCCATTTTTGATGGTTTTTATTGACAAGTAAACATATAGATGACTTATAAATAAAAATATCCATTCAAATGATAATTAATTTGTTCAAGTAGTTGAACAAAGTAATAATTAAAACGTTATTGCACTAATCGTTATATATTATTGACACACATATATATGAAAGATAACAACTCTTAAACATTCAATAGTGATAAGTCAAAGAATTGTTGTGAGAACATATACATATATCAATAATAACAAAATAAATAAATTATAATTCACATAAAAGCATGAAGCAAAAACACAGATTGTACTACTGTATGCATTTGAGTCTCCTCCGATATGAATCACATTCATATCCTACTTTTTAACTTGGAAATACTTTCACAAGAAGCAATAGTGCATATCACATAAAAGCATTCTTTATCAAAACTCAGAATTCAGGTCTAGTTTTTATAAAAATAAATATATCAGAAGCACAATAGTGCAACTTTCGATCCAAGTCTTAAAACAAAAAATTTCAGGACCCTTTCTAAAAGCATGAAAGGGTCTATAAATACTACTTAAACTAGAAAACTATGAAATAAATATGCTATGCGCTGGTATAACCAAATCACAAAAATGTGAAAATATTCTTGAAATAGGCATGCTACGGTTGGTAAAAAATGGTTCACTGTATTGGCTGATCATCTTGTGATTGGAGCTGACAAATGGCGAGCATCGGCTGAAGTTCTGGTGGATGACTCATGCATGAGTGTAACTGAGCAGTGTATGTGGCATCATTAAGTTCGGGAATCATATGGCCAATTACATCAGTGAGGCATTTCGTTGCTGTATGTTGACTACATGGTTTGACAAGGAAAAACCAAAATGTTTCCCATGTTAAACTTTGAATACCTACGATCAATCTTTCTCTCTGCTCCATCTCCTATTTCCACATCTGTTCTAATGCTTTTACTGGTGGAAGTTTTCTTGGAGAACACTCTGTTATTAAATTTTATAAATAAAGATTGTTATTAGTTAATTCAACCACGTTGCTTGTTTCCGATCTGCATCTTGATGTTTCTCTTTCAGCCTTCATTAGCTGAGATTGCCATTCAGTGAATAGAATTTCTTTACATGATTCCTGGATTTGTGCTAGATTAGCAACTTTTCCCTCTTTAGTTTCTTGCCAAGAGAGAAAATTTGTTAATCTTTCATCTTCTTTTTCCAAGTCCAGTCTCCCATCTACTGATTTTTCAACCATGGATGATGAAATTTCACACAGAGGAAGAACTAGTGAGATATTATGACATAATAGGCTAAATTGACTAGACAATGCCTTGGTAATTTGTAGATCCTCTGATCTGAATTCTCCCACTTGGGGATATTCCTTGAATCTTTCTATCTGAACTGTCAGTTGAGCGATTTGTTCTTCCTTCGATTTACTCAGCTATTCATTTAATAGCTACAACTTACTCAATGCTTGGGATAACTCCTATTGTTTATGAATTGCTTGCTCATCAATCCTTTGCTTTTCTTTGAGCAATTGATCATTCAACTGGTCATTTAGCGGCTTCTAGACTGCTAATTGTTTCTCCAACTGTGCTATCTTCTGTTGTCTCTCCTGTGCCTGTGCTTCCAGCAAACTGATGGCTTGGTCTTTTTCCTTCAGTAAATTACTGACCTCTGATGCTTTATCCATTGTGGTTCTGTATGCCCCAGCATACTGAGAAAGTTTGGTGAGATCATCAGAAGGATTAACTTCCTCTCTCCATACCACATTCATCATCTCTGTTTGTGAAGTCAAAAGAGGAGAGTGATCAATTTTCCTTTTTTTTCCTTTGTCTCTTGATTACAACCCTATGCTTAGGACTGTAGAAGACATCTAATGGTGGCATCTCTTCTATGTGTAAAACAATCTCATTGGAGGGATTTTCAGGGATTATTTCTAAGTCCTTAGGAATCATGGGTGGGCCATTTGTTCCTTCAGTCAGAATTGTGTTGATTGCTGACTTCTGAGTAGTGGTCACCTCAGGTGTGCTAAATCCTTGAATGCTCTCAGTATTATTAATGATATAATCAAATTGCTGCCATTCCTTGATTAACTTAGGATCAAAATAAATACTTGAATCAAGGGGTCCACTACTTGTTTCTTGTCTCTACTCCTACTCTGGAAACTTTTCCTTTTCGGGAACCTTCTCCACTACAGGAGTATTATTGGTAGCTTGCTATTTACTTTGACTCTGTGGCTGAACTATTGGGGTTGTAGCTAATAGATCGGAAGGCAGAGTTTGCAACCACTGGGCTTTGAGCCTATTGAATTTTTCTAGTCTCTCTTCTCCATATTTGATACTCGCCAATCCTTTAACCCGATAAAATATTTCGGCTGAAGAAAACAAATCATCAAAGTCATCTACCTCATGATCAAATTTGGTAAAATTAGCTTGAGAAGTAACATTATAGGCAACCTTCCTTGGGTCATATTTCCTATTCGGAATGGTGGTAAGATTTAACATCTGAATCTTCTCTACCTCTTTCTCTACATGTTTATAATCATGTAAGGTAAAAATGCCACACCGTAGGGGGAATGCAGGCCATGTATGTTTCTTGGAATCACTTAGGGTTTTTGATGTTCCTTCAACTTTTATCTGATATGCTAACTCTCGGGCTAACAGTTTATCATGAACATATAAAGGAAGAACATGGGGTTTGGTAAGACTACCAAAAAACCTTACATAAGTGAATTTCTCCTCTCTGAACCATCTACCCACTGTTGTTAGTTCAATTGCTTCTTCCTGAGATATCCTAGAGTAGGCTTATTAAGGATAGAATAGTATACAGGTAGGACAAAACCATTGCAAATTCTGTACAAGTAATTCTTATAGTGGGCCTTCCACAACTGTTTGTGATAGATATGAATAGGATTAGGATCTTGGGAAGTCCACTTCCATCTGAGTACAGGGTATTCAGAATTAAAACTAATGATGTCAAGGATATATGCACTGTAGTAAAAAGGAGGAATGGTCCGAGAAGTTGTATACGCTTTCCTTCTATATTCTAGTATGTTAGTGGCTATTCTATCAGATAGAATATTTTCCCAATCCATAACATAACCATGAATCATAGCTTCCATTAACAGGACCATATCTATAGTAAATATTGCAGAATCATGTTGTCCCCATAGTCTACACATCATAGCTCCAGCATAGCAATAAGGAGAGGCTAATGAATCAACCAAATACTTACTCGATGACTCGTGCTTATGTTTCTCTAGGAAGTGCCTCCAGTGTCTGATCGGGTCCAATTCCAAGTCATTTTATTTTGCAAATGCTTCTAGGAATGCCTTGTTACAGCGCTTCTCCGGCATAGGTAGATGGTACGTTTTCCTGAGATCTTCAGGTTTAAATGACCCGAATATTCTTCCATTAGCCGTGGGAAATGTTCTATCTGAAGGCTGGATTTTCTCGATGACCCATCTAAGTACATTAGTGTATGGAAAAATTTTGGCTCGCATTGCTATCCTATGAAGGTATGAACAAGCTAGTTCTTTAAGAGTACCTTTTGATTTGATGGTGGAATCAGTTGTGGCTTCCTCTTCCAATTCTTCAGGCTCCTCTGCTTCTATCAAATTGTAGATACTTTCCCAACTTGCATTTCCTAGATCGAGGAATTTTGTATTTGATATTAGTCCCTTCTTTCTCAGTTTTGGTTCTTTAGCTACAAGAGTTTCCTTGGCCTTCTTATATTTCTTCCCCATCTTCTCTGGATTCATGAGTTCATGCACAGACAATTAAAAACCATAACAAAGGGATATTGCCGCTAAAATCTAATATGAAAATGAATAGAATTAAGGCAATTGGCATATGATAAGTCAGATGCAATTAAGAACCACCACGAGTGAAATATTTGAAGGATTTACTCTTAACTGTGAAATTAAGGGGTTTTAAATTTTTAGTGGGTGAATATTTTGTATCATAGTACATTTTTACAAATCACCTCAAATAGCCCACCTTATTTTAGGGGAGAGGGTAAAAAAGGTAAATTTATCCCTTGAAATTAGGAGTTACAACCTTCCATTCGCCCATTTTCAAGAATAGGTTTTATTTAAGTGAATCCTATGGGCCAAAAGCCCAAATACCATATTTATAAAAGAGGTATGGTAAATTAATAAAAATATAAATAAATGAGAGGTATGGTAAATAAATAAAGAATTTTTTATATATTTACTCCATAAGTCACCTTATATACATGCAAGGTTGTAAACAAATAAAAATATAAGTAAAGTGGAGGTATGGTAAATAAATAAAACCTCTTTTTATAGTTACTCAAAAGGTATGGTAAATAAATAAAAATATAAATAAACTAGACGCATGGTAAATAAATAAAACCTCTTTTTACATAACCCTCCTTCTTTTATGAAGGCTCAAAAAAGAGGTTTTATTTAAGTGAATCCTATGGGCCAAATACCATATTTGTAAAAGAGGTATGGTAAATTAATAAAAATATAAATAAGGGAGAGGTATGGTAAACAAATAAAACATTTTTTTATATTTACTCCATAAGTCACCTTGTATTTATGAATGGTATGGTAAATTAATAAAAATATAAATAAACGAGAGGTATGGTAAACAAATAAAACATTTTTTTATTTTTTTATATTAATACCATGCAAAAACACATTATTAACCCTAATATTAGTATTAATAAAAATAAAAATGGCACATGGTATTGACCCATGGTATTCACCAAAATGGCACATGGTATTGACCCATGGTATTCACTTGGAATGTAGCCTATTTAAATTGGGGAATTAAACCAGAATAGATCCATCTTTACTCTGGATCTACTAACCCCCGAGAGGTATCAAATATCGTGATATGCAAACTAGCATAGAGTGAAAAAATATTTGATCCAATCAAGAGTAAAAATGGATGTTGTAATTTAATGTATGTTAAACATTTTAGCTTGGTTAAAATAAAAATAAAATAAAAATCAACTATTAATTTTATTAATTTTTATGAATTACTAATAGTAATTTTTAAGCTTATGATAACCCATGGTATTCATGTGAGCATAGACTATTTAAAGGGGAAATTCTATCTTAGATCCATCTTAATTCTGGGTCTACCAAGTGCTCAGAGGGATAAATAGATTTCATCCCCCTAAGAGTGGTAGATGTGGAGTTAAGATGGATATAGGTTGGTTTTTATGATAATGAAGATATTAAATAGACTTAGGAAATTATATTGTAAAAACATCTTAAGGTGAATGGTTAAAGCATAGACATTGGACAAGTATATTTGTATACTTCTGTTTTAAACTGAAACAAATCGAGGGCTAAAAGGAATGGATTGATTGCACTAGTCATCCTTCTATAACTTTCCAACATATGCTGGAGTAAACAGATTGTAATTTGGGTAATTTTTCTAATTGCAAATGGGAACATACTTGTGTATTTGCAGGGTGGTTACGAGGTCCCTAGAAGTGGAGTAAACAGATTGTAATTTGGGTAATTTTTATAATTGCAAACAGGAACATACTTGTGTATTGGCAGGGTGGTTATGAGGTCCCTAGAAGTGATGAATTTGAATTTTTCTTGGTTTTATATATAGTATTAGGTTTTTTCTCATGCTTTTTGTGAATGGCACGGGTGAATTTTATCTTACACCCACTAGATTATCGATATGTAATTTGGTAATTTTGATTTCAAAAGATATTTTAAAGAAATGCAATGATTTCATTTGTGTATTCAATAAACACAAGATTTTATAATTGAGTAAAATATTCACCATTCCTGGTGAGAGATTCGCCAAAAAATTATATATACATATCATATTATTGATAAAATCGCCTTTCATTTTTCCTATATACCATGGAGATTCGCCCATTTATTATATATGTAAATTTAGGGGGGCTTCTTAAAATTTTCCCTGCTTGATAGATATTGCAATATGAATGTTGATGGGACTATCTTTTCACTGATTTGAAATGGTCCGAGCCACATTTTCTAAAATTTAGTTTGTTTTCCTTTGTCCTCGTGGGCTTTGTCCCATTTCAAAACAAGATCACCAACTTGTAAAAGTTTTGGGCTAGTGGAAATTGTATCAAAAGAAGACATAATAATTTGTTGATGCTTCACATGTATAGTTCAGGCTTTCTCCCTTCTTCTAATTTCAGGATCTGATTATGTCTCAATTGAATAGAAGATGAGGGATTTTCTTCAATAAATTTCACTAAGGCTAGTGATGGAAGTACTAAGTTTGCTGGTATGATAGCCTCCTTTCAACACATTAGATTAAATGGAGAAGTGCTTATTGAGGCCTTCTATGTTATACGGTCTGCCCATAATGCAAATATCAAAGACTTATACCAATTCTAATCATTCTGATCAATAGTTCTCTTAATCATTTTGATAAGATTTTTATTGGTGGATTCTACTAAACCATTACCCCGAGGGTAGTATTTTGCAAAATATTTCAGTTTAAATCCTCTTTTGATAGCAAATTCGAGTATGAAATTACCAGAGAAATAAGATGCATTATAAAAAATAAGAGTGTTTGGTACACCAAACCTGGCAATGATGAACTGGTCTATGAATTCAATGATTGCTTCAGAGTTTGTTGTCTTCAAAGGAATTGCTTCTACCCACTTAGTAAAATAATCTGTGGCTGCAAGGATGTACCTGTGCCATTTAGATGAATGTGGAATAATTTCTCCAATTATATCCAATCCCCATTGTTCAAAGGGCTGCTCAATGTTGACTGGTTGCAAAGGAAAAGCTAGCTTTATTTGTCTTCCACTAGCAGTTTGACATGTCCTGCATTTCCTTACATATTCATGAGTATCTTTAAATAAGGTGGGCTAGTAATACCCAACATGAATAATTTTGTGAGTTGTTGTATCATCTCCAAAATGTCCTCCTGCTAGACCATCACGTAATTCCTGCAAGACCTTTCGCGCCTCGGTTTTTCTAAGCATCTTAACAAAATCGAATCATAATTCCTTCTAAACTACACATCATCAACAATCATGAAGTTTCTTGCTTTCAATATTATGGCACATTTATTTTTATAGGAAAGATTAGAAGGATCATATCCATTTTTCAAATAAAATATCAAATCTACATATTGAGATTCAGGATTGATGGTACTTATCTCATTGATTTCTTCAATATTGTTTGTACTTTCATGTTCCTGAATATTAGAATCCCTTGCTAAAAACCTGCAAAAACCTTGGCCTTTGACAATCTTTGCTAGTCTAATGTTCAAATCATATTCTTGTAATGCCATAACCCAATTTTCCCTTTTTTCTCCCAACTCCCTTTGCACTAATAACTGTCTTACTGTTGAAAAAGGGTCTATTACCTTTGTGCGAATCTTTAAGAGAAAGGGCCTAAAGTGTTTAATGGTTTTGAATATAGCAAAGGTTTGCTTTTAAACTTTAGAATAATTAAGCTCATCGCCTTGAATATTTGAACTATAAAATGAGATTGGTTCTTCTAAGTTTTGATCATTAATTTGTGTCAGTACTGCTGCATAAGATGAATCAGATTCTAGAGTATATAAAATAAAATGATTTGAAAAAATGGGAGTGTTCAATGCAGAAGCATTTCTTGCTTGATTGAATCAAAAGCCTCAGTTTCTATATATCCCCATTTAAACACTGAATTTTTCTTGATCATTATTTGTAATGGTAAAACAATCTGTGAAAAATATGGAAGAAATCTTTTTACAAAATTTATTTGACTTAAAAATGATTGCATTGATTTTTTATTATGTGGAAATGGAATATCAAAAATCTCTTTGATTCTATCTGGATTGATATAAATACCATCTTTTGAAATAATGAACCCCAAGAGTTTACCTTGGTCAAGAGAAAAAAATGACTTCTTAGGATTCAGTGAAATCCTATACCTTTTATACCGTTTAAAGATTTGTTTCAAATTGTGTAAATGATTTTCTCTTTTTTTAGAGAAGATAGTAATGTCATCCAAATAGACAACTACTGATTTATTAATCAGACCTTTGAATGATATATCCATTGCACTTTGGAAGGTAGCTTCGACATTAATTAAACCAAAAGGCATTTTTTGATAGGCATAAGTTTCCCACTTAGTTGTAAAAGTACTATTGAGTCTGTCATTGGGGTGTACCAAGATTTGGTTATATCCTGAAAAACCATCTAAGAAAGATATTAATTTAGAACCAACTACTAAATGTAGAGTTTGCTCCATTGTTGGTAGTGGGAGGTTATCTTTTTGACTTGCCTTAGTAAGATTTCTGAAATCAATGCAAATTCTAATGTCACCATTCTTTTTTCTCACAGGCACCAAGTTGGACACCCAATTTGAATGTCTAATAGGAAAAATTATCTTAGCCTTCAAGAGATTGTTTAATTGAGTTTTTATCTGACTTTCAACGTTCGGATGAATTTTCCTTAATTTCTGTTGTACTGGTTTTTCTTCAGATATCATTGGAATTGTATGTTGTATGATAGAAGTATCATATGTTTTCAAGTCATCATATTTCCAAGCGAAGACATTTTTATATCTATTCAATAATATGATAAATGCAAATATTTCTTCTGAAGTAAGTCCTAATCCCAGATTGATATTTTGTGGTTTGGCCTTTGTGCCTAGATTTATTAATTCAAATCTTAAAGTAGAAATTTGGAGCTTTGAATTAGTAACATGTTTAAACCTATCTTTGATGTCATAAAGGTATTCAAGTTTGACCACTAGTTTAGGTATTGAATTTTCTTCAAGTTTTTCCTTTATTTGAAGATCATGCTCACTTTCATTAATAATTTGATCATCAAAGGCCTTATCAGAAGTTAAGAAATTTAAAATGTTGTCGTCATGATTGAATATTCGCCAGTTAGTGACATTATTGGGAACCGATGGCCTGAAAATTAACTCTACTGAAAATCTATCGGGACTGTAATCTTCAAATTGAAGGAGCTTAGAAGCAACATTGGCTAGGAATGGGAGAAATATTAAATGATAGAAAATGAGATATAAGGTCTTGTACCAAGGATTGATAATGTTTAAGGTGACTAGAGAGGCAATGTCTACTATTTATTACTTACTTTATAACAATTTCAAAGTCACCGAACACTTTCAAATATTGCACCTTAAGACATATTGCTTTGTAAATTCCTTGCATCAAGGCTTCAAATTTAGTAGTATTATTTGTGCACTCAAATTCCAATATACATGATAGCATAGTCTTTTCTCCCTCAGGACTAACTAAAATAAATCCTGCTCTTGCATCATCATTAGATTTAGACCCATCAAAATATAATGACCAAAATAAAGGTTTACCTACAGTTTTATTTACAATTTCCTCAACAATTTTAACACATCTTGATATATATGTTTGGGAAAATTTTTCAATTTGAGATGTGAAATTATTAACTGAGAAAGGTGATGATCGAGCACTAAAATTACCAAAGAATGATTCAGATGAGTAGTTTGTTGGAAATAATACTGAGAGGGGGCGGGTGAATCAATATTATCAAACTCTGATCAATTTGTACAAATATTTTCAGATCTGACAATTGAAACTTGCATATACCTTCCAAACTTATAATTTAATTTATTCATCAGATGTTTTTCATTAATCTGTATGTGAGAACCATAGATGAGCAAGAACACAAAATAGACAGTCACACCAAGGAACACAAGATGTAAGGTGGAAACCCAATTTGGGTGAAAACCACCTGCTGCAATATGTCTCTATCTTCTTTCAATTAGAAACTTCTTCATACAATGATTTTGTACTAGTGCAGTCTTTTACCAGTATGTAGGCTACAACCTGTAGAGAGCTACAACCCTCTCTCATTTTCCATCTTCTTCTGGAAGGGAGCTACAACCCCCTTAGCTCTTGTACTAGCTGGAATACTAGTATGTAGGTGCTGACTACAGAAGGCTACTACCTTCTCTTTCATTCCAGGGACCACATTTCATCAATTTTCAATCTGGATCCAAAACATCATGTACATGTGCATCATCCAATCTCCTTTAAACAAATAACTTCTCAGAATGCAGTAACTAGAAAATAACACCAGTAACCAGACACCAATTTAAACCCATATCTTTGTAGAAACAGATAAAAGACAGCTAAAATATATTTCAAGAAAGGTATACAACTTCACCGAAGGAAACCTGTGGATATCCGGACTTCTGTTGTGAGAAGTCTGCGCAACTCCACACCTGCTTCTTCTCTGGTTTTGTGCGCCTCTGCATTGCGTCGTTGCCACTCTCTTCAATAGATCTGACTTATAATACTCTGGTTTCTCCTTGATTCAGATTCAACTATGTCTCACCAATCGATTATCAGAAATTCAGATCTTGCTCTTCTTAATATTTTCAACACTTGTGATTAGCCAAATGATCTCCTTTCCTTTTTATAGGCTAGGCCTCACTCAAAACCATGGACCAAACCCATTGAAAAACAACATTATGGACCCAATACTTGGGTTCAATTCTTTTGGATACAATACCACAGACCAAAACCATAGGATCAAAAACTATTGGACTAATACCATGAACCAACCATAAGATTTCCCATGTGCGTGCGCTTTTCTCTACATGAAAGTGCGTGAACTTTTCTCTGCATGAAAGTGCGTGAACTTTGTTGCACTATAATTTATCATCTGAGATGAGTGGGTTGCCATCAAGTACAACATATGTATCATAATGCCAACAATCTCCCCCTTTGGACTTGATGGAAACAGCAGCCAATCACTCTCCCCCTTTGACATCAAGGGAAAAGGGGCGGACTACCATACTCCCCCTGAGTACCTACAGAAAACTCTGAAGGAGCTCCCCCTTTGTATATGCTTTGTGCTGAAATGTTGTCTGCAAAAAGATGTTCTACAAGAAAGAACATGACTCCATACATTATAAGTAACCTTCCTATCATCAAGACTCATACATACATCCATCTCCCATCCAAGTGGGAATACACTAGATAGACAAAACATATTCATCCCAGGCATAGTGGGGAAACCAAAATAGGCCGTTACATGACCTTGATATGAAAAGAAGTACATGACATAGAGACAAGAACAACTATCAGCAGAATCAACCTTCAGACCAGCACACATTGATCTACTCCACCAAAAAACTCTTAAGAAATCAAACCAAGAACTTCTAAGATAATGCCAACAATGTGTCATTAGAAGAATATATGCTCCCCTTGAACCTGTGCTAGATGATCTCTGATAGACCCATTCGACCCACATAGACCGAAAAATGTACGTGTATCCACCTGCATACAACAAACAAGATTCAACAGCAGGATGATGCATCAACAACCCCCAGCTTCTGCCTGAGGTATTCAAAAGTCTCCCTGGGCAATGGTTTGGTGAGAATATCAGCAACTTGTTCCTTAGAAGGAACATACTCCAACTTGACCTTTTGTTCAAGCACTTGTTCCCAGAGAAAACGATACTTGATTGGTATGTGCTTGGTTTTTGAATGCATGACAGGATTCTTCGAGATGTTGATTGCACTTGTATTATCACATAAGATGGAGATAGGTGGAGTACAAATGATTTGAAAATCCTGCAAAGTTTGCATCATCCAAAGGAGTTGTGTGCAACAAGATGCAGCAGCCACATATTCTGCTTCAGCTGTAGATAAAGCAATTGAACTCTGCTTCTTGCTGAACCAAGATACTAATCTGGAATCCATAAAGAATGCACCACCACTAGTGCTTTTTCTGTCATCCACACTTCCAGCCCAATCTGCATCTGTATAAGCATGAAGAGTGAGATCTGTATCTCTAGGATACCATAGACGATAGTTTTGAGTTCCTTGAAGATACTTGAAAATTCTCTTTACTGCCTAAAGATGAGTTTCCTTTGGATTTTCCTGAAATCTTCCAACTATTCCCACTGCATGAATGATGTCTGGTCGGGTTCCTGTTAGATAGAGAATACTACCAATCATAGATCTATAGGTTGGTTGATGCATTGTTGCTGAGTCATCATTTGGACTGAGGCTGCATCCTGTCACCATCGGGGTACATACAGGTTTCGAATCCTCCATCCCATATTTCTTCAAGATCCGCTTGAGGTACTTAGTTTGAGATAAAAAGATACCACCTTCATTTTCTTGGATTTTTAAGCCAAAAAAATATGTCAGCTCTCCAATCAAGGACATTTTGAATTCTTTCTGCATCACCAAGGCAAAATTTTGACTCATAGCTTCTTCATTGCTGCCAAATATGATATCATCAACATAGACAACAAGTATTAGCAATTTGTCATTTTCAATTTTTATATAAAGATTTCTATCTGCCGATCCTTTTGAAAAACCTTGTTGATGAAGGTATTTGTCCAGATGATATTACCAAGCCCTTGGAGCCTGTTTAAGACCATAGAGAGCCTTCTTAAGTTTGCATACAAGTTTTGGATCATTTCCAAGAATGAATCCATCTGGTTGCTCAATGTACACTTCTTCTTCTAAGTCTCCATTCAAAAAGGAAGATTTCACATCCATTTGAAATACTTTGAATTTCTGAAAGCTAGAGAGAGCAAGGAACATTCTGATGGCCTTAAGTCTAACAACGGGAGCAAAAGTTTCTTCAAAGTCTATTCTTTCTTGTTGAGCATACCCTTTACAAACAAGTCTGACCTTATTTCTCACAACTTCCCCATTTTCATTCAACTTGTTTTTGAAGATCCATTTTGTCCCTATGACATTCTTATCTTTTGTCTAGGAACCCACTCCCAAGTGTTATTCTTTTCGATCTGCTCAAGTTCTTCATCCATTGTCTTGACCCAACATTCATCTTTGCATGCCTCTCTTACATTTTGTGGTTCAGTGGAGGAAAGTAATGCCAAATAGCTTGAAGCTTCTGCAATTGTTCTTCTTGTTTGTA
>APFE030539191.1:11980-22710 GCA_000404065.3 Pinus taeda | reverse complement strand
GTAGAGAGATAAATCGAAAATATGAGTTGAAAAAGTAGTTTTTCTTTATTCCCTCCAAAATTTCATGATGTAATAGAATCCTATTTTATTATTTCCTCTATTATTTTGTAATATTCCTTTGGAGGCCCATTTTAAACCTCAAAATTTATATAATTCTTGTTTAGTACCCTGTTAGAATCACCTCAAGCAAAGTAAAACATCGCTTCGCTACCAACCGGCCTGTTTAGTACCCCGATGACGTTTCTTGCTTCACCTCTCTATTCAGGAATCAATTCTCTTCTTCACATCTTTGTTTGGTTACTAATAGAATGTGCAAAGGCCCTTATTTATTTTAGACATGGAAGAGGGATCCCATATTATTTATTTTGCAAGGGAGGATGCTCCTTGTCTTAAGGTATTTGGATGATGACTGAAGTTAATATGCTCATTTAAGTTTTCCTCCTTTCCCTTCTCTACTCGATTGAGTCGACAGGTCAAAGTACCATTAAATACAATGCTTATTCAAGAATGAAGGTCATAATGGAGATATGGGATTCATAGTTTGGCTAAAATATTTCCATTTGGAACAAATCATATTTTTTGTTAAAACATCATTGAATTTAAAGACATATAAACCCAAGATAGAGAAGGGGATAACATATAAGGCAAGAATTGTTCTTCATCATAGTTCCCTTTTCCAATATATTCCACATTCCCTTTGAGCCAAAAGGACCATCTTTCATGTAGATTCTTATTAAAACGAACACAAGAATGAAACGACATGACAAAGCTACAAGAAAACAAGAGTGAAAGAACCAAACATATGCAAAAGTAAAATCTAAAGAAACATTTAGCAAGAACAGAAAGGAAGGACTAGATGCAGAGAGTGATCCAAGGTCATGCAATGCATAGGAAAATAAGATTCAACTAGACCTACTCCTAACATAACCATCTAGAAGTTGAGGGCCATTGTAACTACTCCCAACCTAAAATCACAAAGATACGAGAAACTAAAAGAAATGTAAAGTAATATGCAAGAGTAATAATAATAACTTGAAAACTTTCACAATGAACTAAAGTTCTTACTCATTAACAAAAGGGTGATCCATATTAACATGTTTTAACCAGTTTCAAACTTTACCATCCTAACTGAAGGTTTCTTGCAATTGTTCATTCATCTGTGTTTTGAGTTTTTGCAAACATTAAGAAATATCAAAACTTATTATTATCATAGAAGCTTGTTAAGTAAGATTGATCTAGTCGTTCGATGATAAAATCATGGTATTCAAAACAATGAATTTAAAAACTTGGAGACTCATGACAAGATACATCTCTAGCTAACACATTGAAATCAAAAAGAGAATCTTAGGTATAATGATCAGATTGGTTGAGTAGCATAAAAGGTTCTTGATTCTCATGTGTTAGTTTGAATATAATATCCATATCTCCACTAGGATTTTGATCTATTGAATGAATTAGCCATTTTATAGCATTCAAGAAGAGAGGTTGTGCCTTAAGTATGATTAAATTCATAATATTCACAAAAGAGATAAAAATATGATCGTATTGAAAATATTTTAACATACAGAAATCCTCCAACCGTAATTAATTTTAACATGATAATTGTAATGACAAGATTTAAGGTTGTGCGGATCTGTGATATGTGCTCTCCATTCCTTTTTCTAATACAAGGGATTCACATGAAAAGGGACTAACCAAACAAGAATCCTTTATTTAATCATAAAGTATATCTTGAGTATCAAGAAGATTAAATTGGAGACACTGAAATTCCTTTAAGAATGAACCCACACACATTGGATGAATGTTAAGGAAAGAATTATGTACGAAAATATGGATCCAACTTATTTCATAGATCTTTATAGGATTAAAAAAACCTTACATAACCATCAGTACGGGTCGAAGTGACTCGACTTCCTGATAGGTATTTGAACTTTATGACAATGGATCATCAAATTTTGGTGGCTTAGGAAAATCAATAAGTAGACATGCACCATTATCATCAGACTTATGAATAAGGACATTGTTAGTGTCACTAGTTTGATAAAATTTAAGATTAGAAATATTATATTTTTATGGATAGACAATTTAAATGCATTGATCGAAAAATTCCCTTGATTAGAGAGAGTTGGAACATATTCCTCCTATCTTATGAAAGATTTACAGTTGAAAAATCATGAATATTGGATTTAATCTTTTCATCCTCTTATTGTAGTATCACACCATCTTGTACCTGATTCCAACCATGATCAGTCAGATTAAGATCTAAAGAATTTACATGGTCTGCTGGTAAGAAAAACATATCAAACATATATGGGTACAATGAATAGTATTCTATAGATGAGGAAGAATTGGAAGACTCGGGAGGAGGACCACAAGTTGTAGCTAAATTAGATTGAACTTGTAAGTACAATGGATGAAAATCACTCTCATTAGTATAATGGTTAAAGACATGCAAACTAATGTGACATTGAGATTGACCAGGATATACCAAAGATTCAAAAAACTGATAACTTACTTCTTCATATTTGATATTTGAAGATGTATGAATTAGAAGAATTTCAATATAATTCTAAATTGAGAGAGTATCCTAACACATAAATGGAGGTTGTACATTATGAGAAGCATTCTCCATATCAATACTTTGCAAATCCAAGTCTTTAGAAGGAGGAAAGATATCTTATGATGTACTTGGGAAATCACCAAATGTATTAGTGGGAACATGGGTTTCAAGGTGATGGTTGTCTAAAGTATCCTTCTTGATTGTCAGTCTCACAACCAATTGAAAAGTTATTGAGACTACAAGATCGACGATCATCTAGAGATGCAAAATTATCATCTTGAAAGAGGGAAGAGAGATAGGACATATCTCCACACTTTTCTCCTCTACATGTGAAATACAACTACCTTGTTCTTAGTTAGTACTTGAAACAACAAGTTAAACATCATTAAGAGTTGAAATAGCTGAATCAAACATATCATTAAATAAGTAAGAATGAGACATAGATGGTAGAGGTTGTACGGTATCTCGAGAGGAAACCATATTTTCAATTGGATTAGATTTAACATTAGGCTTATGTACATTGATATGATCTTGAAAAACCATGGAATCAACTTTTACTCTAGGATCCATGTCATTATTGAACCTGCTAGCACTCAAATCTACCTTAGGCTGAAATAAGGTAAAACTCAAGGCTACATCAAACCACGCTCAGCCTCGTAGCTAGCCCTACGAGGACAGGAGAGCGCTCTCTCCGAGTAAATCTCGGTAAAAGGTGATCAATGAGGTCGAGATGACTAATTTGATAACTAATTTTAGGCTAGGTATGAAGTAAAAGGAGTTTGAAATTGAGTTTTTGAAGATTTGTTGAATTCAAGGGAAAGGCAATTTTGGGTGCGGGGATGAGGCACAGTTTTTGCAGAGGTTTGCTTGGGGCAAGATAGGTGATTGTTTTGATGCCTTTAAAGAGATTGAATGGATAGATATGACTGGTGAGAGGTTAAGGAGAGAAATAAACTTTCAAGGATTCTCCATAAACAGACGAAAACATGAAAAATTAAACAAACTTAAAGGCAGAGCATAGAAAATTATGGATTCTACCTTAACACTTCATTTGTTCAATTGCAGAAGATAAGAGAAGGAAAGAGATGCACATAAAAAACTTACAAATACTGAAAGAAGCACACCATCAACACATAAAGCCACATGAATCCCAAACAGTGCTGCAAAACCCTGGTCTTTCCTTTGCCAAAAATGCAGATAAAATATGTATAATAGAGTGTCAAGCTATTCCCAAGAGTCCAACCCTGAAAATGACGAAGAAAATACATAATATAGGCAAGAAAACCCATTCCCTTGCCTCTAGGGGTCGAGCTCATCATCCTAGGAGCTATTTCAACCAACTCTAAACAAAGCACTACAATCTAGGCGGTCAAAAAAACTTGCCTCTATAAGCTAGGAAACCAATTCATTCATTAAATTTTCACCTTTTAGTGAATGAATCTTCTAGAATAAGTAACTAAGTGTAAAAATAATATAATGTTTCATTAATTAAATCAAGAGGAGTGAAAAATCACATCAGAATTCAAAACTGGTCAAACTGGCTTCATTTCCTGAGCTGAAGATGAAAATTGTGCCAAAAAACCCTGTGCACCACGCGCGTGAGCCCTATGCACTGCACGCCTTTCAACTTATTTTTGGGGCACTTCCCGGCATCCAAATTGAGCTCAAGTTGGCTTGTTGGAAAGCCTTGGATATCTACTTTCCAGACCAAGTGGTATTTTCCAATTTCGGGTCCATTTTCCCCTCCAAAAGTGCATTCTCTCGGAAGTACTTCTTGCTGGTGCAAAAGGTGGCAGAAAGGTGATTTTCATGATGTTTTTGAGCCTTTTGGTCACCCAGAACTTAATGAAATGCTCTCGCAATAGCTGAGCATGTATAATTCATCATGACAAACCCAAAAATGTAGAGTGTTCCTCCAGAAAGTGTCCCAATCTTAAGCGCGCTCGTCGACGTGCTACGCGTTGAGCCAAAAAACCTGTTTTTAGGACAAAATTTTCAAAATGACAAAAATTTCTCTGAATTTGCTCAAATTTGGAGTGAAGACCCTCTATGATGTATTGTGTGCCGCCAATGAAGCCTCGACCAAAATTTGCAGTGGATCGGGCTTTTTCCGCCATTTTAGTGCCTTGCTCAATCACCTCTTTAGGATCTTCATTTTTGCTTTGCAAACATGCATACGAGCCCAATAGTGAGTTTTCATATGACGAAGAATGTCCTTGTCTCTGTTTGCCTTGGCCAACAATTTCCCCAAATGAGTGTTCACCCGGATGAGCATAGACTCTCGATCAATCGGTGTCAAATCACCGGGTCTCTTTCAGGCCAATTCTCGATCTTCCCAGATTTGCCGCAGCTCATAAAGTGTATGTTCATCTTCTAGCTGCTTGTTGCGCTGCTCCAAGTAGTTAATCACCCACTTAGCCATCTGCAATTCCTTTTGCAGCGACTCATGCTCAACCCTTTGCTCTCAAATGATCTCCTTTAGCTCCGAGCTAGGAGAGCTAGCATCAACATCAATGATATCCGTGTCCCGACCTCCTGAAGGACCCTCCTCATACATGGGCCTCTTGCCCCTATCCTGGATCTGTACGTGTGCTGAAGAAGAAGGCGAGATCCCTTCCACATGATGTTGAGAAAATACTCGCTGTGATGATGAAGTCAACGAGACCCCTTCCGCTCCAGGTGGAGATAGTACTCGTCGTGTAGATGCAAATAAGGCCTTCTGGCATTGTTGGTATGTCACATATGGAGGAGCACTTATATGCTCAGTCTCACGAATGTCTAGCTAGTGTGAAGGCGCTCCCTCATCATGAACTATCTCGGGAGGCGGCTGTAGCACTGCAAAGTAATCATGGGAGATGAAATCCTCCCAAGCAATGCCCTACTATGCCAACTGATGCATCACTATGATTTTGATCAACGCGTAATGATATATGCTCTTATGCTGATGTGCTAGGCTCTTCCTTTGTACTAAAGGCACCATTTTCTCTATGTTGTGACACATGAAAAACAGAATGTTGATCATACATACCCTCGTGAAATGCATCAAAAAACGGACATGGTACGCATAGAGACGCGAGAATCTACCCTCGCAACTGAAATATCGAATGATGAGTTTCATCAATGGTGCAAAATCATCTCTCAGGAATCTGAAAGGAAAAACTGTGCTCAAGTGTCTCATATACCTGGGTTTAATATATGAATCATAGTAGAATCTGTCTAACAGCTGGCATTTGCTCCATTCCTCCCCTAAATTTGGTATCTCGGCGGCCTAAGCGATAGTCTCTGGTGACAAGGTGAAATTCACTCCAACAAGGTTTACATGACCATCATGTAAATGTATAACAAATAAATGGACTAATTCCCGATGATGCTGAGTTTGTGAGATCATCTCACATTATTGGAAACATGATTGACGCCGAAAACAATCCATTGCAAGTGGGCAAGCTTGCAATTGAGCCAAAGAAGTAGGCTCCTCCCTGACATGCTGGCCACTCTTGCACCTTTGTGATACCTCCGTGGCACATTTGGCACATTTATCTCCGGTGTAGAATCACTATCATACTCCTGTTCATAGACTGACTCGATCTCTGACATGTCTTTGAAAACAAGATAGCTGGAATATATATGCTGATGTATAAACTGTGTGTACAATTGACTGTAAACTGTTCTTTGCTCTAAAAATGTTGTGACCAAGGGGACACAAATGAAAAAGGTAATATTAGGAAAGGGAAAACATTAGGGAGTTAGGGAATTTGGAAATAAAAACAAGGGACTTAGAGAAGGGAAGGGAAATGAAAATCTTGGATTTTAGTGTTTTGGGATGTTAGGTAGGGATAATGTGTTTTGTAATAGAGGTGAGGGACTAGGATTTGAGGGATTATAGTGTAGGATTAATGAGGGAACTAATGGGGAAAAATAATGGTGAATTTGGGAATGGGAAACAAAGGGAAATGGGGAAAAAATGACAACCTTAGTTACACTCTGTTTTTGAAACCCTACAACAATTTTTTGCATTCAAACCCTACAACAATTTCATTGACAAAGGAGGGCTTTCGACTTGGATTTCTAAGGCAAACATATCATGAACCCATTACATTAATCTTTCATAAGCCAAGCACAAGCAATGGATATGAGCCTACCTGCAAATTCGTGCGGAGAGGAGGTGATTTGATGCCTTTCCAAGCAAATTTTGGGCTTAAAACCCAGTGTGTCGCGTGCCTCACCCAACGTGCCGTGCGCCACTGCTGCACCGTGCGCATGTATTTTTACACTGCGGCTTCGTGCCCGGTGCGCCACGCCCCCCTGATGCACCGCGCGCCTAGTCCAATGCATCGCGCTCCCCTGAAACTGCTCCAACTTCCTCTCAAATTCAGAAATTCGCTTTGAAATGATGTTCTTCACTCTTTGCATGCAAAATGAGTTGGAAATGTCATGAAATATCTTTATAAAGACTCTCTTTTGAATTTTGCTTGCTCCATAACCCATTTTGTAATGTTTTGTCGTTGACACTTTTTCAGGATTAATAGACTTCTGACCTTTTTGGTTTCCTCCTTAAATTTGGTTGAAATAATGATTTTCTTTGACAATTTTTTGTAGGGATAGCTGTGATATGATCTGGAAAAGGAGACCAAGGCTGCACTTGGACGATTCAAGAACTGAAATTTTTGAATTTTTTTTACAAAAATGAGATGACAACTTATCTTCAAAACAAAGTTTTGAAGAGAAGTCCTAATTTATCTGTATAATGATGAAAATTATTGAGGTAACCATCTATCGAGGACATCCCTCTGGCCTTCTAGTCTTCTTAGACTTTGCAAAACAAAATTGACTCCACCCTAGACCTAATGACCGAGAACTCTTTTCATGACCTAGAAATTTGAAACAAGATTGTAAATGATCTTTGAAGACTTGTTTTTATGAATAGACTTGAACCAGTAGTGCCAAGCACGAGGGGAATGAGTGACACAAACCATTCTGTCAGTGTTATGGCATGCCTAACGAAATGCAACTGATTGAAACTGATGGGACACCTAATCATGAAATGGAAAAAAGAGCTTTGATCTCTGACGGAGGGATAACTAGACTGACTCTAACATTGGCTCCAATGGGGATGGTAGCTCCTTGGAGATGCCAAGAACCACAGATCGCTGTAAGAGCTAGACAGTGCCTTCATCCATTGGGCGATGGAGTCATTATTTGAATGGATAACACAAAACCTTTGACACATTTATTGAATGAAAACTTGACTGAAAAATGACTTAAACTTGACTGAAACTTAACTCAAACTGACTCGATGGCAAACTGAAATAACTTGAAAAAACTGACTCAACAGACCAAACACAAATGACTCATGACTGACTTAAAACACGACTTTACAAAGCTTTTGGAAAAAAGGCAGCAATCCATCGAGATTTGGAATCATGATGAAAACCACCTGCATACTAATGAAATATGTACAATCATGTGTAATGAGATTTCCAATGTAACCAATCCAATAGATGGCTACATACCAAATTTCTGCTCTCACTTTTCTCGAGCAGGCGGAACAATGTACATGTAGGCAACTCAAAATAACCACTGAAACCAAGGCTTACAATAACAAACCAAGCAACATTTATCTTCTCTAGTGCTTGCAAAAGGATGCTGAAGGGATCTTGGTAATCCTGAAGCAATATCTTGTCATGAGATCCAGCAGCAAAAATACAAGTACTCCCTTCATTCTGATCTGAAAGAACAATTGATTTCCGAGGGATAGGAATGCACAGAGAAGTATGTGCTTTTGCCATCTGAGTGCTAGCTGTAGGTTCCTTGACCATGAGAAATCCTGGCATATTGTCTCTCTCAAGCTCATACTCCTCATCTTCATGGTCTATGTCATTCTTAAACAAAAAACAATCTTCAAGATTATCAAACATGACAGCCTTATCATCTTTGTGAAAGAAAATATTATCTGTTTGCTGATCTATAAAATTGATTACAAGACCGTCATCATTTTCAAAAGAGGAAGAGATTTCACCAACACTTTCTTGACCATGTGTGCACTGCAAATCTGTTGTAGCTTTGGCTAAAACAAGACCTTTCAAAAGTAGATCTATCTCATCTTCAGACAAAGGAGACAATTCCTTTTGTTTTCTTCTGCTTAAACAATTATTGTCTTCACATGACATGGCAATCAAAGTATGATTTACTACTGAGTTATTGAAAGGAGATTCATCACTTACTTTCACAAAGATCTCATTCTGTTTTTCATGAACTGTCTGGATTGCTTCTTCATTCCAGATGATCTCAACAATAGAGCTCTCCTTCATGGGATTCAGAACAAGGTTGTCTTCATCATCACGATCTGAATCTAGATTTGAAATGGCTAACTTGACTTTATCACATTCTGAAATTGAAACTTGACTTTCATGCATGTTGTCTTCTTCTATGGATAGATCTGGAATAAAACCTTCTCCTTCATCATTTTCAGCCATGTGGCCATCTTCAACCTATTGATCTTGATTCTTCTGCAAATTTTCCTGATCGTCTTTATGTTGCTGAAATGGATTTTCATATAGGGCTTCCATGATCTCATCATCCATGAAATTATCATCTTCATAATATTTCTCAAGGCTTTCAATAAAAGTAGAAGCATGTTTGCAACAGTCATGAACTAATTTTAATGATGGGTAAGATACTTGATATCTTTCAATGAACAGAGCATGAAAATCCTTTAAACAGTAAATACAGGCCAACGGCAAATTTTCATACCAAGATTGGGCTTTGCCTTTAAGAGTGGCTAGGAATATCTTCATCAAGAAATCTTCAGGAAAATCCACCTTCAACTTGCAAATATGCATGTGAAATCTAACCAGATGTAAAGCAGCATCTTTCTTACCATCATCGTTAAACGTAGGCAGATTCCTTGACCAATCTACCTTTGGCATCTTATTCAGAAAATCTGGAATGTGATCTCGGCTCATGGGAGCATATCTTCTCATGATTTGGTCCATCTTGAAAATCTCACAGCTACTGATCTCCCTACAGTGGAGTCACCATGAAGCATTGATTTCTAGATTTTTCAGTGAATGGAGTCGCCAGGTGAATGATTTCAGCCTTGCCAGTGTCTAATCGTTGTCCACCATCAACAATCAAATCTGAACTTGATACACGTACTAGGGCAATTTATAAGTTAAGTGTTACAATTACAAGCTACACCGGAGATCGACTGAAGCAGCATTTATCTACTATGCACTCGTAGAGCAATGTGCAGTTCGAAGGCAACCTGGCGTGACTTCAGACTCTGTCTATAGCTATAAATAAAATAACACTAACAAGCAAACCAGTTCTTCCCTAGTATGGTCGCCACTATGTTAGCGCTCAAATCTACCTTAGGCTGAAATAAGGTAAAACTCAAGGCTACATCAAACCACGCTCAGCCTCGTAGCTAGCCCTACGAGGACAGGAGAGGGCTCTCTCCGAGTAAATCTCGGAAAAAGGTGATCAATGAGGTCGAGATGACTAATTTGATAACTAATTTTAGGCTAGGTATGAAGTAAAAGGAGTTTGAAATTGATTTTTTGAAGATTTGTTGAATTCAAGGGAAAGGCAATTTTGGGTGCGGGGATGAGGCACAGTTTTTGCAGAGGTCTGCTTGGGGCAAGATAGGCGATTGTTTTGATGCCTTTAAAGAGATTGAATGGATAGATCTGACTGGTGTGAGGTTAAGGAGAGCAAGAAACTTTCAACGATTCTCCATAAACAGACGAAAACATGGAAAATTAAAAAAACTTAAAGGCAGAGCATAGCAAATTATGGATTCTAACTTAACACTTCATTTTTTTCAATTTTATAAGATAAGAGAAGGAAAGCAATGCACATAAAAAACTTAAAAATACTGAAATAAGCACACCATCATCACATAAAGTGACATGAATCCCAAATAGTGTTGCAAAACCCTAGTCTTTCCTTTTCCAAAAATGCAGATAAAATATGTACAATAGAGTGTCAAGCTATTCCCAAGAGTCCAACCCTGAAAATGACTAAGAAAATACATAATATAGGCAAGCCAACCCATTCCTTTGCCTCTAGGGGTCGAGCTCATCATCCTAGGAGCTGTTTCAACCAACTCTAAACAAAGCACTACAATCTAGGCAGTCAAAACAACTTGCCTCTATAAGCTAGGAAACCA
>APFE030539191.1:0-10676 GCA_000404065.3 Pinus taeda | reverse complement strand
ACCTATGCTGAAGAAGAAGGCGATACCCCTTCCACATGATGTGGAGATAATACTCGTTGTGCTGATGAAGTCATCGAGACCCCTCCCACCCCGGGTGGAGATAGTACTCGTCATGTGGATGCAAATAAGGCCCTGTGGCCTCGCTGGTATGTGACATATGGAGGAGCACTTAGATGCTTAGTGTCAAGAATGTCTGGCTGGTGTGAAGGCGCTCCCTCATCATGAACTATCTCGGGAGGCGGCTGTAGCACTGCAAAGTAATCACGGGAGATGAAATCCTCCCAAGTAATGCCCTGCTGTGCCAACTAATGCATCACTATGATTTTGATCAACGCGTAATGATATATGCTCTTATACTGATGTGATGGGCTCTTCCTTTGTACTAAAGGCACCATCCTCTCTATGTTGGGACACATGAAAAATGAAATGTTCATCATACGTACCCTCGTGAAATGCATCAACAAACAGACATGGTACGCATAGAGACACGAGAATCTGCCCTCGGAACTGAAATATCAAATGATGAGTTTCATCAATGGTACAAACTCATCTCTCAGGAATCTGAAAGGAAAAACTATGCTCAAGTGTCTCATATACCCGGGTTTAATATATGGCTCATAGTAGAATTTGTCTAACAGTTGGTGTTTGCCTCATTCCTCCCCTAAATTTGGTATCCTGGTGGCCTGAGCAATAGTCTCTGGTGATAAGTTGAAATCCACTCTGACAAGGTTTACATGACCATCATGTAAATGTAGAACAAATAAACGGACTAATTCCCAGTGATGCTGAGTTTGTGAGATCATCTCACAGTATTGCAAACATGATTGACACCAAAAACAATCCATTGCAAGTGGGCAAGCTTGCAATTGAGCCAAAGAAGTAGGCTCCTCCCTGACATGCTGACCACTCTTGCCACCTTTGTGATACCTCCATGGCACATTTGGCACATTTACCTCTAGTGTAGAATCACTATCATACTCCTGCTCATAGACTGACTCAGTCTCTGACATGTCTTTGAAAACAAGATAGCTAGAATATATATGCTGATGTATAAACTGTGTGTACAATTGACTGTAAACTGTTCTTTGCTCGAAAAATGTTGTGACCAAGGGGACACAAATGCACAAGGGAATATTAGGAAAGGGAAAACATTAGGGAATTAGGGAATTTGGAAATAAAAACAAGGGACTTAGAGAAGGGAAGGGAAATGAAAATCTTGGATTTTAGTGTTTTGGGATGTTAGGTAGGGATAATGTGTTTTGTAATAGAGGTGAGGGACTAGGATTTGAGGGATTATAATGTAGGATTAATGAGGGAATTAATGGGGAAAAATAATGGTGAATTTGGGAATGGGAAACAAAGGGAAATGAGGAAAAAATGACAACCTTGGTTACACTCTGTTTTTGAAACCCTACAGCAATTTTTTGCATTCAAACCCTACAGCAATTTCATTAACAAAGGAGGGCTTTCGACTTGGATTTCTAAGGAAAACATATCATGAACCCATTACATTAATCTTTCATAAGCCAAGCACAAGTAATGGATGTGAGCCTACCTGCAAATTTGTGCGGAGAGGAGGCGATTTGATGCCTTTCCAAGCAAATTTTATGCTTAAAACCCAGTGCGCTGCGCACCTCAACCAATGTGCCACGCGCCTCTGATGCACCACACGCATGTATTTTTACACTGTGGCTTCGTGCCCGGTGCGCCGAACGCCCCTGATGCGCCGCGCACCTAGTCCAATGTGTCGCACGCCCCTGAAACTGCTCCAACTTCCTCTCAAATTCACAAATTCGCTTTGAAATGATGTTCTTCACTCTTGGCATGCAAAATGAGTTGGAAATGTCATGAAATACCTTTATAAAGACTCCCTTCTGATTTTTGCTTGGTCCATAACCCATTTTGTAATGTTTTGTCGTTGACACTTTTTCAGGATTAATAGACTTCTGACCTTTTTGGTTTCCTCCTTAAATTTGGTTGAAATAATGTTTTTCTTTGACAATTTTTTGTAGGGATAGCTGTGATATGATCTGGCAAAGGAGACCAAGGCTACACTTGGATGATTCAAGAACTGAAAATTTTGAATTTTTTTTTACAAAAATGAGATGACGACTTATCTTCAAAATAGAGTTTTGAAGAGAAGTCCTAATTTATCTATATAATGATGAAAATTATTGAGGTAACCATCTATCGAGGACATCCCTCTGTCCTGCTGGTCTTCTTAGACTTTTCAAAACAGAATTAACTCAGCCCTAGGCCTAATGACCGAGAACTCTTGTCATGACCTAGAAATTTGAAACAGGACTATAAATGATCTTTGAAGACTTGTTTTTATGAATAGACCTGAACCAGCAGTGCCAAGCACGAGGGAAATGAGTGACATAAACCATTCTGTCAGAGTTATGGCATGCCTAACGAAATGCAACTGATTGAAATTGATGGGACACCTAAACATGAAATGCAAAAAAGAGCTTTGATCTCTGATGGAGGGATAACTAGACCGACTCTAACAGAACCATTCCAAATTATCCTCAATAGGATCTACATCATGGGAAGTGAATGGAGGTTGGATGGATGGATTGACAATATAATTTTCATATTTCCCAACTTCAACATCATCAAAAGGAGGCACCTAAATTGGTACTAGAAAAGGAGGAAAACAAGGAACAAAAGGAATTAGAATTAGAAATACTTCAAGGTGAGTAGAATCAAAATTTGAATTTTTTCCTTAATTAAATCTGAATCAATCATTCCCTCAGGAAATACATATCAAAGGTGAAGAAATTGATGAAGAAAATCCTCTACATACTCACCTAACTTCATTCTAAGCTGGCTGATTCTATCATATACATCTTGATAATTATACCTGTCAAAGACTTGATGAAGATCCATAACAAGTTTTTAAAATGAATGAATGGTAGAAACTATTAAATTCTGATACCATTTCTTAACTCGATCTTCAAGTGCGAGGGTGAATAATTTACTAGAAGCATATCACAATTAATTTCATAATATTCATAAAATTTGAGAAACATAGATATGTACTCATCTATGAATGTTTCAACCTCACTGTCAAACTTCAATTAAGACAAGTCATGAAATAATTCCACTAGAACATTAAAATTTTGTCTATTAGAAAAACAACCTAGGATTACTATTTCGGAAAGATCCATTTATGTTAAGAGATTAAAAATATATTCAACGAGCACAACTTACCATTTGGCTCACCTTCTCACACTAGAATGTTGACGGTGCTTGATATCACCAATGTACTAGGGGTCTCCCTGATGTGAGCTCCTAATTATACCTCACACAGTTTGGAGTAGGAGCCCCATCCGGAGGATCATCTTGACCACGATAACTTAAGGTTTTCTTTGGCTATAATGAATAACATAAAATATTTCACACATCCTTTGAAATCAGTAAGTGGCTTGATAGTCTGAAACAACAATTACAATGTATAAAATGAGACCTTCACGAGAGGAGAGACTAGAGTGAGTCTCTAGAAGGAAGTAGTAGTAATACAATAAGAGAGACACATGAGAGGAAGCAAATACAACACCCTTTAAACAAGATGAGCACTAAAGTGAATGAAGTAGTTAAATTTCTCTAGCACATATAGAAATAACATATACCACAAATATCCAAGGAATAGTCATACAATATTCGTGATACATGCATGAAAATGTGTTGGCTCGATGAGATTCAATTATTAGGTGAAATATCCAAGTACACATTTACAATTATGATACACTAGTTCCAATAGTGGAACATTAAGTCACTTCTTTCTTCTCCAAGGAATGAACTTCTCTCCTATGTCAAGCTAGAGAAGCCAAAGCTAGCTCTCTAAAGACTAAGCCTGAAAAATCCCTATTGTTGAGTTATGAGGTTTATTTTATAGCAAGGGGAATAACCTTTCATATTTCCATGACTCATGAACTACACTCATGACTCTTTAATTTTTATTGTGACCTTTTCGCTTCCATGAGACCTTTGGACTTATATTAGACTCATTTGTCCACATGTGACTTTTCATATTCCCCATGTGACTCTTGGACTTCCACACTTTACATTTTGTCATTTTCCATTTAATAAGTACATAATTATATCCAAAAATGACGTGTTATGACACATGGACACATATGACATTGTGTTGACACTTGTCAAGTCACAACTTAACAATGATGACATGGACTTTCATGGTGATGTAGAAATGCCAAATTATTCTCCTCGCTGCTTTGTCATGCATTCTTGATGGTAGATCTAATATTTTATTGATATTTATGAAAGGTTTTCTTTATTCTTCATCTTCACCCTCAAAAGGGTCATGGATTATCTACAACAACTTCTAAGTTGTCATGCAATGTCTTCATTTTGTCATGGCCCAAGATCAGCTTCATGTCCTTGTGATTTTTCTTCTCTTTTCCTCTTCTCTAAAAGTTATTCTTTGTCTATTCTCCTTGAAATATTCCTTGAGAATCACCTTGCATTATTGAGGAGGTACACCTACCAATGAATTTCATTCAAGAAAAGCGAAAATTAGTCTTGAAATCATCTATCCTATCTCTACTTTGTTTGTGGAAGAAGCGACTTGTGATAGGAATGTGAAAGGACTAAGAATGACACAATTTATGAGTAGGGAATAGCTGAGCTCAATAGTGTCTTAAGAAAGAATCAGTGTTCACTAAAACTATGCACTACACTATGAGGAGGGACTCTTTAAGGTCCAGTGTAGTGGACAAGTTCAAGGAACAATGTGATGAGCTTGATGACTAATATTGCAATATGCACTAGGCTCAAAGGAGTAAGATATAGTGAGAGCATAGTTTGATTTGACAATGACTGAGACGAGGGATTACTAAGCTCTAGGAATATTCCATGCACTGGGATTAAGGGTAGGACTCTATGTCAGTGCAATTTAGCTGGAAAGTGGTTGGATGTTCATTAGGAATTTTCTTTGCACCCTATGCTAGCACAATTTTACTTGACAATGACAAAGTGGCCTCATTATGCACAAATACTTGCCTATGTTGACACATTTTTCTCCAATAGTGGGTCACTATTTGATAGAACTACACCCTACACTGAGAGATCCTCACTAGAAAGAGGAATTGAGCAGTTCACTAAGGGAGGCAGTAGAAGGTTAGGTCAATTGGCTTAGGAAGTTCTTCACTGCATTGTGGAAGGAGAAGGGCCTTTTTCCTTTTTATTAGTTAGAAGTTCCCCATGCACTATGTAGGACATAGATGATTAAAACTTGGTGCAGTGAGTCAGTACATGCAACAAGGGTTAACTAACCATGCTTTGAGGACTCTCAATTTGCATTCATAGAAGATGATCTTAAGAAGGACCTAGTGCAAAGGTGTGGGAGGAAGAGATTTTATCAATGAGGCTCATGAATAATCTGCGTTCATCACTTTGGAGAGATTTCATGCATTCACAACTTGCATTAGGAAAGAGGGACTAGGAAGAGCTCCAAAATGGCTAAGTGTGGGACCAGTAGAGTGAAAGAGGGAAATGCATCTGAAAAAGGCTCAAACATGGAACAAACACATGAATTAAATTGGTAAAATCCAGTGAAATACACATGACTCATGAATAAAATTCACATCTTGAAATGAAAAAAAAAATGATACTTATTTCTAAGTGTGACAGTTAAAATGCCACATTATGACACTTAGAATACACGTTATGACATAAGAATTGATTGTGATCAAGAAATGTGCTAATCTATAGGAATGTGTCTATAACATATTGTCATGTTATATAGTTCCTTCTAATGTACATGAGTGTACTATAACTTCCTCTTGTGATGTGCAAAGGTGGGACACATACAAGAGTGAATATTAATAGAAGCGAGACTTGCAATCGTAAGAGACGTGAAAACAACACTTGTAATCACTCAATAAATTGAAAGTGAAACAAGTAAGATTGAAGATAACATGAAAAGGCCACTTGTTAAAGTGAAATCAACCAAAAAAGATAGTCACAAACGTGAAAGTGACACTTATGAAAGCAAAAGTGTGCAAAAGTGAAAGCTCAGAAAACCCACCAAAACAAAAGTACAATTGTAATAAAAGTGAGGGAGAGACCATCAAGATATGTATCACACTTATGATGAACATGTGTTGTACATTGTACAAGTACTCCTTTGATTGACTACTCTATGCTTCTTCAATATTGCATAATGAAAGTGCACTTAAGCATTCATTAAGAGTTGAGCATGTGTGAGAAAGTGACTTTGAAAGTTAGGCACTAGGAAGAAAACTTAAACACTTAGAAAAACATCATGATCAGCAATAAAGTGACCATATAATGACAAATCAAAATCCTCATTAGGCTCCTAAATTCAAGTGTAAGAAAATTTTTGGAGGGTGTTGATCGCAGCGTCAACATTATCCTATACAGACATACAAGGAAAGATAGATGTAGGAACAAATGTGCACAAATTCTCATGTAGTAAACATGAACCTTATGAAGTATTTGTTTTTTAAATGGAAAGATGTATAAATAATGGTTTTGAACATGATTTTTAGTGCTTTTAAGATAATATAATTCAATGGAAGTATGTACTTATGCATAAAACTTTGTAATATTTGGCTCTCTTCAAATGAAATGAAGAACGATTTGTTTTTCAAACATACTTAGGGGACAAAGCATCTAATTTATCAACCACTAACATAATAGATAGATCATGCATACTATTTAAAAATCACTAGCATGTTTGTGAACCACACTTTAATTAGTTATTGAGTTGAAAGAAATCAAGGATCACATGTTGAATGCCCTATGATTAAACTGAAGATGCTTCTTACACTAGGTATCATAGGATATTGCTTTAATCTCCTCTTTATCCAAGATTTATTACCCTAATATCATTCCATTCTCTTCTGTCTGGAATATGAAACAATAAGCCTAACAATGACAATGCTTCTTTCAATCTTTTTCCTTTTTAAAGAGATTGCAAGTTATAAGAGAAAAGTGACTCTCAAATATTCAAACATAATACCATTTCCTTGCTATTTGACTCTACTAATTATCATAATTTATATGGATGGATACTTTTATCTTAGTTTAAATACTAGAGAGATAATAAAACTAGCATATATCTATCTTAACTCAAGATCTATCGAGCACGAAGAGGAATCAAATCTCATTTCACTATAAAAATGATTTGCATCTCAAGAAATTTGATCCCTCTTAGCACTTTGTAGATCGGGAGTTAAAATGGATGTATGATAGTTTAATTATTAATTATAAATATAATTATTGATTTATGTCTTATTTTATTTTTTATTTTTAATTTAATTAAATTTTTGCATTGTTTTATTTTGACCAAGTCAAAATGTTAAACATTGTATTACCACTACAAGGAAATTACCTCTAACAGAGGTTATAACAGAGGTTTTTAGCATTATAAAATTGGAAAATTTTGTCAAAAAAGCATCAACTAAAACATCCATCTGTGATAGCAGATGTTTAGAGGAGGTTTTAATGGAGCTTTATCACAATTGAAAAAATATGGGCTGTCAGAGGTTTTAGTGGATGTTTTTTTTTTTGTGGCACACTTAATCGAACAAGTAGCATCGGTGTACTAAATATATAGAAGCATCAGGCTGCATACATAACTAAATGCACCAAGGTGTTGAATGAAAAAAACATCGACACATAATATATACCACACGAGTGATAATATATAAACATGCATCGGGGCATTCTTGTAAGGAACGACACTGGGGCATGAAAAAATAATTGTTGTCTTGGTGCTTTTCTTTAAACTTGCAATGCTAACGCATGTCATTTTTACAAATGCCCCACTGCATTCCTTATACAAAAGTACCAGCATTATTAGTTTTTATAATTCATTGGTTAGAAATAATATTTTGTAGCACTAGGTAGTTAATTCAATGAAAGCACTGGTGCATTAAGAATTACAATGCACTGAGGAATTAATCTCAGACAATACTAGTGCTTGCAAAAATAAAATCTTTGGTACCGTCGTTTTCTGAAAAGACACTAGTCATGCAAAAATATGTCATCACTATGCTTTTATATAAAATAATGCACTGGTGTATTTTTATGTTATAGATGCACGACTTTTTTTAATGAGATTTCTCTTTTTATGGAAAAATTGACGTGTGATAGTGAAATTATTGTAAAATTTTAAATTTGTTATTTATCAAAAAATTGATATATATATTACAATAGTATTCATATAAATTAAAATTTGATTAGTACATTTGTATATGATGTTTGGATTAATTTATTATATTATCAGATTTCACATCTCTTCATTATAATATTTAATCATCCATATATTTAATCAGTTGTGTAACATTTACAACAACATTGGATACCATATTAGAATAAATTGAAATGTATATTTTTATATATCAATAAGATGTTTTTTATCATACAAAATTGGATTGTTATTGTTAACCTCTTATCTTTCAATTGGGACACTAGGTCCATTACATTAGTCAAAATATTTGATTTTCATAGAAATTATTTCAAAAAATACAATAGGTTGCATTGGTATCGAAATAGATTATCATTTTTTCACTGGAGTTGTTGTGAGTGCTCGAGCTACTTCCAAGAATTGGGTTATTTGGAGGAATATTTTGTTGATTGCATCAATTCTTTTTGTCTTCTTAATCTTGTTCCATATGCAAACATATAAATAAAGTGCAATGATTGTATCTACATTGGTGAGAATAATGAATATTGAAATAAATAATATACATCAATGTAAATAGAATAGAAATGTGCCATAGCAAGAAGCGACTCATAAATTGTGCACATGGCTTCAAAACTAATTCTCATGCCTTGTTGCAAAAATTCTCCTACTAGAATAGTTTCATACTTTGTTTCATGCATGTTTTAAACCATGTTATAAATCATAGATTTAATACAAAGAATTTTTTTTCTATTAATTATAAAGTCAGAGAAGTAAAACAACATATATTCTTATAAATTCCACAATTTAGTTTTTATATCCCAACATATACTCACAACCCTTATTCAACCCAATTTCAATCAATTCTTCCGATGTCTCTTCTTTGTGTGTAAGCATCTATTTGAAGACATTCAAGGATGGTTATAAGGAAAAATTAAGCCTTGACTTTTTATAAGGAAATATTAATAATTACTCACAAACTTTGAAATCAATCATTCATTCCTTGTCATCCCATTTTGTGTGCTGAATGAGTTCCATCTTGTTTTATTTTCTGCAAAAAAACACTTAAAAAATGATATTTAATACTACATTACTTTTTTATATGTACAAATTCAATCATGATTACATACATTTGAAGCATGTTGTTATTTAGATGGCTCCTCCTGTGATGGAATTATTCCCATTTCTTTAAGCATCTCCTTATACATTTTTTGGGACATACTTACTAGCATGTTTCACGTATCAGTGTGTTGATCATTTGGGATTTTCATAATCTTCCTGAAAAAATAAATAAAATATTTTTATAATGATATATGAAAACTAAATATAACAAAATAATTTTATGTAATTAGTAATATTACCTTTGAATGATTCTTTTTTGTTGTTCTATGTTTTTTATATTGCAAGTCTGACATGTCTCATTAACCGTTACCCGGGAAACACTTCCTGTAGTTTAGATATAATTTGCTTCTTAGAATCATTAGATTGATTGTTGTATTGTAAGTGGAAAGTATGTATATACGTTTGTTCCACAAGATCCCTCATTTTTCTATAAAAAAAATTCCCACTTTCATTAACCTCCAATACCACTCCATATGAGCTAAGAACCAATTCATCATTATTTACATGTTCTATCAGATTTCTTTTCTTAGAATGACATTGATATTTTCTTTTGTTGTTGCTCCCTTTACAAAACTAAACATATATGAATTAATTGATTGTTTGAAAAATGTTACCTAATATTCGTAAGTATATTATTAATGAAAATAAAAAAAAACTCACATTGAATAATATTTTTTCATTCACCTGATTTATCATTTTACAATATATATATCAGACTTTTACGCTCTTTTACACTTAGATTAGAAATAATAGTATTTCCTTGTTCATTTTGTGGCTTTGCTTGACACACAACAACCAATACATATTAGTTAAACTTACATATAGTTCAAACATATTAATTTTGTAAAGAATTTAGAAAGAACTTGTCTTCTCTTCTTTTTTTGATGTGTCATCATTGGTCGAACAATATTTTTGTTACATGAGACCTTATGAGACATTTTTTTGTCAATATACAAATTGTACCATTTAATATAGAATCCATTAAATATACTTTAGAAATAAATCAAACAATATTCAGCCAAAAACTGTTTTGGTAATCGGTGTGCTTATCTAAATCAACACATTGGTGCATTTATAACATTAAACGCATCAGGCCTTTAGTTTTTCAACAAAGTCATGGAAAATTAATTTTAAATTGTGACGGTGCAATTTGTAAGGCTAAACACACCACAATTATTTAACGGTGCTATTTGGAAGAGGCGCGGCGATGTGTTATATTACACCGCGAGAAATGATGAACAAACTAGATAAAATCAAAAGTGTTATAATATACTAGTGTTTTGTATTATACATAGAGCATCGGTGCGTTATATTACAAAGGGTGCACCATGGAACATATAACCACTTTTAATCAAAATGGAGAGGGTTGATAGGGTTT